>LS055075.1:0-30181 GCA_900241095.1 Acartia tonsa
AAAGAGTTCATACAGGAGAGAAACCATTCTCATGTGATCAATGTGGAAAGACATTTAAACAAAGTAATGAATTGACTATCCATAAGAGGATCCATACTGGTGAGAAGCCATACTCATGTAAACTTTGTGAAAAACATTATATCTCTATTTCAGCATTATCAAACCATAATAAAACCCCTGGACATTTAGAAATGATGAAAAGCTGTAATAATACAGTTCCACCTCCTGTATCTATTAGTTTAATTAAATGTGAAGAAGTTTATATCAAGGAAGAAATTAAAGAAGAAGAAATATTTGATGAAGATCCTCTCTCTATCCAGATGAGAGCTGACAATATTGAGGAAAATATTAAACAAGAAATAGAAGATCCTCTTTCTTGTCAACAGAATTATGATGAAGATAGAATTGATGATATTGATATTGTTCATCATAAAATAGAAATATAAACATTTAATTGTCATAGGATACAAATGTTTATTTAGAGAGACAGGATTAATGCTATTTGCTCAATTTAAATAAAAAGCTTATTTTTTACTGTTAAAACACCGTAATTGCATCTTCAAATTCAAATAACCTTTTGACAAAATCTAAAAAATCCACGTTTTTAAAATTTCATTTGATATGTTAATTTTGCTCGGTTAATCCTATCTATATTTTTATTTTGCTTACTGCTTGTATTTGAACAATGATTTATTTTACTGTAATTTTCTGTGAATAATTTTAATATTTTAAAGCATAATGACAATTATTAATTTATTGGTTTCTGTGTGAATAGAATATTTATCAAATGTAAAAATATTATTTTCAGATAAATATTCATAATACATAAAAATGCACAAAGTATAGATAGCAATGTTACAAAGAAAACAAGTTTCCTATCAATATTGTTTCTAAATGCACAGGTTATTTAGTTTTGTTCATACTTAATGCTCAACCTTATCCTCTAGGGGCTTCACCAATATTGATATTTAGATTGTTTGAATATGAGATATTGACATACATACATTTAAAAACCTATTCGTGTAATAATGAATAGGTAATAAATAATAATTTTCCGCCAGAATTATTATTTAATTAACATCACACCATTTAACAAAAGTATTTACTAGTCACATTTCTGATTAAAAAAGGGATGAGTACTATATGAGTATCATATTTAAGTGAATGGGTGGAGATTTTGTGAGGTTTTATTAATAAACAAAAGTTAAATATTGTTTATGTTATGGGTTGACAAAAGTATCAAAGACAGTCAAAAACTAACAGTGAACAGAGAGAAATCCATTGTACAGATCTGCATTATATTATATGGTATTTATATATTTTTATATCATTATCATTATCTTATGCTATTCAATGCTTATGTTTAATAGCGAAGCTTTTCTATAATTAAAGTCGGTCCTAATAATTAAGGTCGGTCCATACCTTTCTCCATAATTTAGTCATGTCTTGTTTTCAATTATTTATTATTATTCCTGTAGTAGTTAGGTATGATTCAAAAATATAGCAACTGTATAATAATTACCAGAATGCCTGTACGTTAATTTAAAACATGTTAATTTGTAACCTTTCTGACATAAAAATTTTTATGTATTATTGTTAAATGTTAATAACAATAAGTAAAGGATCTGTAAAATTGTTAAAGAAAGGTATTTTGTATCAAAATTATTTAGCTTTATTGACAACAACTTTGATATGACTTTTACAATTTTTCTTGCTTGTCTGACCGTCTGTTTTTTATTGCTTTGCTTCTATTTAAGTTGTCATCCTCGTTTGAGTTTTTACCTGAATGTTGTGTTTATTTGAAAATATTGGGGAAAAAATATTATATATTTTTATTAATAAAAATAATATTTCAGGAGATCCAGAGAGGACATACCACCATGAATACCTGTGATATTTGTAACAAAAATTTTACTATTAGAGATAACTTGGTTGTTCATATGAGGGTTCATACTGGAGAGAAACTATTCTCATGTGATCAAAGTGAAAAAACATTTACAACTAGTTACAACTTGACTGAACACAATAGAGTCCATACACGTGAGAAGCCATTCTCATGTGATCAATGTGAAAAGGCATTTTCTCAGATTAGTAATTTGACTGTCCATAAAAGAATTCATACTGGAGAGAAATCATTCTTATGTGATCTATGTGACAAACATTATACCTCTAGTTCACAGTTATCAAGACACAAAAAATCGCCTGGACATTTAGAAATGATGAAAAGCTGTAATAATACAGTTCCACATACAGAAGAGAAACCATTCTCTTGTGATCAATGTGAAAAATTATTTGTACAGAAAAATGAATTGACCAGTCATAAAAGGATCCATACTTATAAAAAGCTATACTCATGTGATCAATGTGGATTGTCTTTTGCTAATAAGGGTTGTTTGACTAACCACAGAAAAGTTCATACTGATGAGAAGCCATGCTCATATAATCTTTATGACAAACATTATATCTCTAATTCAGATTTAGTATATCATAATAAATCCACTGGACATTTAGAAATGATAAAAAGCTGTAATAATACAGATCCACCTTCTGTATCTATTAGTTTAATTAAATGTGAAGAAGTTGATGTTAAAAAAGAAATTAAAGAAGAAGAAATATTTGATGTTAAAGAAGAAATATTTGATGAAGATCCTCTCTCTATCCAGATGAGAGCTGACAATATTGAAGAAAATATTAAACAAGAAATAGGAGATCCTCTTTCTTGTGAACAGAATTATGATGAAGATAGACTTGATACAATTGATATTGTTCATCATAAAGTCGAAATATAAAGATTTAATTATCATACAATTATTTATTTAAAGAGATAGGGTTATTGCATAATTCGAACAAAATCTAAATCTTATTTTTCACTTTTAAAATCTGCCTTTTATCTTTTTTTAGTTCAGAGGTGAATTCTTAAAAAAAAACTTTTGCCTCACTAAAATCAGTTTGCATCACTGAGGCAAAATTTAGAGGGGATAATTTTGCCTCACTAAAATTTTAACATAATAACAACATTTTGCTATTTTGTTTATTTCAATTTATATGTGACTATTTAATCCTTCTAAGGTGTTTCTAAATTCTAAATGTACTTACTTTACACATTAATCCTGTCTCCATTTTATTTAACTCACAACATGATGTTTAAATAATTTTTTTTACTTGAATGATATTATTTTTTAGTGTAAAGACAAATCATTAATTTGTTTATTTATCTTGTAGTGTAAATAATATAATTGTCTAATGTAAATATATTATTTTCAGATTAATTTATAGCAAATAAAAATGTACAGAGTATAGATATCAATGATAACAAGTTTTCTACAAATTTTGTTTACAAACACACAGGTTATTAACTTTTTTATTAATAAAGGTAGCTCCCTTGAGACAGCGGGCCAAGCACCTATCCATGACTTTTTAGGTCCAAACACTAAGAAACAATGGCAACACACATATACACACAACACTTGAAAGAACTTAATAAGCAGAATATTTATAGTAGAAGAAGTGTAATTGTATTTGTTGCAAAGCTGCTAAAATATGGTGTTGCTTCAAAAGACCTAATCCTACAAAAACCTAATAACAGAATCAATACATTTGGGGCCCTAACTTTACATTACCTAACCTAACTTATGTAAGTGGGGTTAGTGCTTCATTTAGTCTATGTCTTTTTTTGCATAAAGATAAACAGTATATATGTAGGTAATTTGCCGCCAGAATTTTTATTTAAATAACATTACAAACCATTCACAAAAGGATTTACTTGTCCAGTTTCTGATTAAAAGTGGGAGGAGTCCGCCTTGAGCAACATATTTAAGTAAATGGGTGGAGATTTTGGAAGGTTTTATTTATAAAAACATGAGTTAATTATTGTTTATGATTTAGGTTTATAATTGTGTCATTGTCAGTCAGGAACTATCATTTACAGTGAACAGAGAGAAATCCATTTTACAGAACTACTTTATATTATAGGGTATTTATATTTTTTTGTGCTTTAAGTTATTTCTACAGGTCCTACCCCAAACTTATCTGATCTTTATGAAACCTCAACATTATTTAAACTAAAGGGTGTGCAAAAAAATGCGGTCTTTTTAAAAATCAACATTGCGCGGATTATGTTAATAGTAAAAAAGAATGTTAAGCATACCGTTAGAACCGCTAAGAACTCTAGTTTTTGGAAATATAATAACGGTTCATGTGCTACATATAGTTAGGGAGCTATGTGGTAACATGTTCCAACTTACTTAAAACTTGACTTTCGAGTAAAGTTTGGGACATTTTACCACCTAGCTCCTAGATTATTTGTAGCACAGGAACCGTTCTTATATTTCTTAGTTCTTAGCAGTTCTAATGGTATGTGAACACTTATTTACTATTTTACTTTTAAAAAGGTCCGCATTCTTTTTTACACACCCTTTATGTACTAGTGGTGTGCACAGCGTTATGACACCCTCCAAAATTGAGGGGGGTATGAGCCTTAAGGGTTGTAATACAGACATCAAGAATTTTTAAAAATCGTCATTTGACAGATAACGTGATGGGGTAGTGGGGTAAATGTGAACATAAAAGCTGATATTCAAGATAGACTGCTGTTTTTGTTTGTAAAGATTCTATGCAAGTTTCAGATTTACCTTTTGTAAAAAGAATTTAATCTGAAAATATTTTTTGTTGTCATACTAATCCATTATTAATAAAAGTATTATTTCAGGATATTGTGAGAGGATATTCCAGCATGAATACCTGTGATATTTGTTACAAGAATTTTACATGGAAACACAACTTGGTTAGACACATAAGGACTCATACTGGTGAGAAGCCATATTCATGTGATCAATGTGGAAAGACATTGACAACTAGTAGTAATTTGACTAAACATAAAAGAGTCCATACAGGTGAGAAGCCATTCTCATGTGATCAATGTAAAAAGACATTTTCTCAGAATATCACTTTGATTAAACACAAAATGATCCATACTGGTGAAAAGCCATTCTCTTGTGATCAATGTGATAAGACATTTTCTCATAGTTTATATTTGACTATTCACAAAAGAATACATACAGGTGAGAAACCATTCTCTTGTGATCAATGTAAAAAAACATTTGCACGGAAAGAAGGTTTGACTAACCACAAAAGAATCCATAAAATAAAGAATACTAAACTATTTCTTCCATTTTTTCTCCCTCTTAAGGATAAAAAAAGAAAATTGAGTCTTGTGCAGAATATACATATTTTAAGAAAAAAATTAAATCGACCTCCAGGTTCAAGTGCTACTGGCCTCCTGGTGAACCCTGGACAGGTTAAGATCAAATTTCTTTTATAAAGAGTTAGAGGTTCACTAGCATATATAGCATATTTGTAGTAGCTTCTTTACAAAAAAAAAGGTGAATAAAACATTCATTAATAAAAATGTTGTTGACACATATTGGGTGAAATATCAAAATAATGTATATAAAAACATTTGATCAAGAATTTTTTATAAAATTGAATCACTACCAACCTAGAAGGTGAGCCTATAAAGGATGTGCCAATTAGCAAGATTCTTTGATACAGACAGACACAAAGTGATCTTGTTACTTTATTAAAAGGATACTAGAACATTACTTTAATAATTTAATCTAATAAAAATATTTAATCTTTATATTACCAAAATCATCAAATAACAATTTACATTATTAAAGAATATTGTGTCACTTTTGAAATAATATGTCTGACAACATTGATATGAAAGTTCCAAGTTTCCGTAGCTGCAGGTATAATTTCATCCGGAGGCAACACAAATCCTAAAGTTAGTATGAAATCAGGAATTAGGTATAGCCAATAAGCAAAATAAACATAAAATAAGCTGAAATTAGCAAATATTTTTTTTCGAATTATTTTAGTTGTTTGTAACAGCTGGTTAGAAAACAATAGTTTCCGAGATCTTTAGATTCAGACAAAAAATCTTACTACTTTATTTTTTAGGATTTGTACCTTTTCTTCTAAGCTCCATGGCAAATGAGTAAGGTATGTTGGCCACTCCATATGCCCAATCCATAGAAGTACCACTAGCAGCATACATCAAACAAGGTACACATCCTACCTACACGCGGTAATAGATATAAAATATGTGGATATATTGACAGGGGAAAACTTGTAGTAAATTTAGGTTGCTGCGATGGACCTTATTTATTGGTCAGTTCGTTCATCCAGAAGGAGGGGAGGAAATTTCATAAAGGGTTGGATGGGGAGTATTGTTATTTTAGCCAGCTGGGAGTATTACTTTATTAGAGTACATGAAAATCTGGTGCAACATCCAAGTAATATTACATCGATTCATGCAGGACATATTTTTACCAAAGCAATTGTTTGCCTTACACTTTTGTTCAGTAAAAAATTAGAATTATCTTTGTCTGTCCGTGCGTCGGTCAGTCCGTAATGCTATGGTCGAAATGTGATTTTCTCAGCTGATATTCAAGATAGAGGTCTGTTTTTTTGTGGTAAGATTACTCATACCAATGAGCATCCGGTTTATAATTTACTTTGTCCGTCGGTCTGCCAGTCATGCTATTAAAAATAAATCCCATATAAAATAACTACATGATTGCTATTACTGCATACTTTTATATGATTCTAAGAGTCTATATGAAATAAAAAGCTTACTTTCCATTCTCTAGTGGGAAGAGATGTTTGCATAGCATCTCTACCCATCACTGCAATATTGTATAGTTGAGTGTAGTTAGGAGCAGGGTCTTTAGTGTAAGACCAGGGAAGCAGGATCATTTCCCCAGCACTGTGCAGAGTGTTAAAGAATATAAGCTTTCCCTGCACTGATAGTAGGAAGTCCCTCACATTTCTTGTCTCAACCTGTAGTTTTAAACATTTTTCATAAATACCATCGGTTGCGCCCCTAGCATCGGTTGTGCATTATAAGCCAAAAGAAGAGGCAGAAAAGTAGTCTAAAATCATCTTATGGCTTTAATATTAAGTAAAATAGTCTAAAATCATCCCGGGACCTATGTAAAGCTCCTTAAAAAGAATAACTCAATCAGTTCAGTAGTTTTTGAAATATTAATCTTGAAGAACCCTACAATTTTGTATTATAGGATTAATAAAGACACTAGAATGTCTATTTAAAATATTTTTGGGTGTTTTTATTTCTCTTGGAAAGTGTGGTGGTACCCTCCCTTAAAATAGTTAAACATTTCCAAGACCTATGCAAAGTTACATTATAAAGGAGCACTATATCGGTTCAGTGGTTAGCAAGACCCTTCCTTACAGACAGACAGAAAAAGATCCTGTTACTTTTATTTAATGATATACCTCAGAGAAAGGTTTAGGGCCACGATAATTTTGATTGCACTTGTTACTGGAGCTTCCTCCATCATTCCAATGGAAATCCCAGTTTCTGTTGGCATCCACTCCCTAGGTTAAGTCATGTGTTGTTTTACTCAGGGATCTCAAGGGATAAGACAAAGAAAGATTGCTTGATATGCATCCCTAATAATGATTATTAACAAAATTGTTAGTTGAAAAATTGGGAAACTACTAGTTTCAAACAAACCAATCAAAACCAATCAAGATTTTAGCCATTGAATAAGATAACATGATTAACTTTTGGTACCAATATACAGTCTTATGTCCCCTCAGTCAATTGATTTACTTAAACGATCTTTATAACTTTGTAGATTTTTGTTAGTTATAGACATTATAATTATTATCTGCTGCTGTGTGACATTAAAAATCGTGATGCTTAATATTCACAAATTGAGTAAGTTCATGTAAAATCAGTTAAAGGAAAGCTAATTATTTCAACCTTGTTATCAAATGATTTAATAGTTTTTAATTTTTTCATAATATGATAATTATTCTTCCTTCTTGACTTACTTTGCAACCTGATTTATTATTTCCATTGTTAGATCTTGTTTTACGCCAAAACCTATCCGTTGTTTGTGAGAAAGCATATCCATCTGGGTTGAAACAGGGCAGGATGTACCTAGAGCATCATTCATAAAAGATTTTAAGGTGGTTTCCCTAAAATTGTCTATCGAGCACAGAACAAATGACCCCCTTATTTAATAATTAATTGAAAATAAGGGTGGGGGAGCTATCAGTGCTTGATAGACACTTTAAGTGAAAGCACCAAAAATGAAAATGATTGAAAGCATAAGTTACAAGAATATATCATTTTGTATAAATACAAATAAGACACCAATGAGCCCTAATCAAATAGATATTCGCTGTTTTTGTAAAAACAAGACAGACATCTATGTTGCTTATATCACAAATTATGATTTAAAAACTTGAGGGTAAAAAATTTTATTTTGTTTTTTTATAAGCCCTATGAATGTAATTTTTAACCATTGAACATAAAAAATATGTGTTTCGCAAAATATAAGTTCAAATGCATTTCGTGCACTACATTATGATCATACAAATAACTCTAAATTACCAGTCCAGATTTTGAGTGAGGTCAGGATGTTTATCATCATTCTCCACAAGCTCTTTGATAATCCATGCAGCTGTGGCAGGAGCTATCCATTCTCTGGCGTGGATACCTGCATCTATCCACACAGCTGGTTTGGTCCCACATTCTTCGCGACAGATGCGGACAATTCTCATGTCACGACCTTCATAATGGAAATAGAATATACGTGGACATATTGAAGATTTTTCATCAAGTTATGGTGTTAACATTGACCTCATTTATTGGTCAGTTTGTTCATCCAGTATTAAGGGAAAGAGTGGATATCGGGTATCATTATTTTAGCCAACAGCGAGTTTCACTTTTTTAGAGTACATAAAAATCTGGTTCAACATTCAAGTAATAATATATCTATTACCTTCGTAGGATTTTCCAATAGATTGAGTAGTTACAAAGTCATATTTTGTCTGTAGGTAATCCAGGTATGAGTAGATGTTCTTCAGAGGATGGTAGTCAGTCCAGGTCATGTTGTGTCCTCCACCAGAATTTGGAATCAGGAGTCTTGACCCAACCTTTCAGAAAAAGTAGATTAACAAACATAAGAACTGGCAGTTTAAACTCATTTTTAAGAAAAAGTGTTTTACATTTTGGGTCAGTCTGTTGGTACGTCCACTGGATTAAAACGGATTCTGAGCCATACTGAAAAATCCTGTATAGAATATTATTACAGACAATATTCTTCGAATAGTATAATAAAAATCACAATATCAATTCCAGTTTTGTTAGCCCAAGCAATCGGCCCCTCAGGGCTAACAAAACGGGTATCAATTTGTATCATATTATATTTACCTTTTCTAAGTTGATCAACTGTTGAACATCAGATATAATAACTTCATGTTTGATACCTCTAGTTGACAGTTTATTCTCAAATATTCTCTCATTCTCAGGAGAAACCATAATTTCAACTGGCTCTCCCTTCTTTAAATCTGTCCAGAAATCATAGTTTTCCTGTGACTCAAATGATTGGATAAAATCCACTTCATCATTGTTTTTAGGATATGATCGATATACTTTGTAATCATTGTAAGATTTAGCTCCTGGAAGATCGGGATTTTTATATGCTGTAACTTCAAGTGCTAAAATAAGACAGCTCAAGAACAGAAAAGTGTTCATTTTTGATATTGTTAATCCAGCATTATTTTCTCTGAATTAATAAGTTGACTATATTTTTTAAAGGTTTAAATTATGATATCATTTAAAAAATTTAGCTTAGGTAATTTTTTAACATTTAATTTAGTAAAAATAGCTACTCTATCATTCAGTTTGCTATACAACTTACTTTGTCCATCTGTCCATATATGTTTTTCTTGTGTATTGCTATTTTTAGATGTTGTCATCCTTGTTAGTAATCTATAATACAAAGTAGAACGATGTCTGTTTGTCTGTTCATTTGTCTGTCTGTCTGTAAGTCTGAAGCTTAAGATCTGTGTAACCACTGAACCGATTGGGCTCCCCTTTTACAGGGAATATTCCTACTGGTCCTATGATGGTTTTAAGCTATTTTCCTGGGGGATGGGACACCCTACACCCCCCCCCCTCCCCCAAAAATCATATTTTTTAAAAACTAAAATTAATAATTCCAAAATACAAATTCGGTTGTCAAAATCAACCTTCCCTTCCTCCAAGTGCCCCTGGAGGCCTCTAGGGTTGTATTCGCTATTACAAATATAGAGTATTATGTCACTTCTGCTAAAATCTATTAGACTTAGAGACAAGTGTTCAATTAATTCACGACTAATAAAATGATATCAAATATTGAAGGTTACAAGAAAACTGAATACTCATTAATTTAACAATTTTTATTCATGAATACAAGTGTTTAATTTATGACATTTTTACAGTTTCGGTGCAAAATGTAAAATTTAATTTAAAAAATCATATTACAGAAATGCAAGTAATGAATTAATATTATTCTAAAAACTATTTCTATTGTTTTACAAATTTATTTTCCTTTTTTAAAACTTTTTATCCCAACGTATTGTAGGGAGCTTTCGTGAGTGCTAAAATGAAAAATTATAACTTTTAGCCAGTTTAGAGGGCTGGAAACTAGTACTAATAATATGATTTTTTATCTTAATATTCATGTAAAAAATTTTGTATTACCATGCTCTACTTGATTTTTTAGTATGGCTGAGAACTGGCTCTAATACATCGGATCTCTCATTTAATTAGATCATTCAAAAAGTTTTGTAAAGAAAGCACAACATAATACGATATTTAGACAAGGTGATATTTAAGAAGAATATATTCTATATAAAATATATTTTGATTGTATGTTTTTTTGATTATAGGTCAGAGCCTCGAGGCTAGGGACGAATCCTCTGGTATGCATATAAATTGTTTCTTCCTTCTTGCATTATAGTGTATAAAACTTTTCTGGCTTTTCATTATTACTCGATAATTCTATGCTTTCTTCTAACTTTTTACAAAGTTTTTGTATATTATGATGAATTTACAAAAGTTTTAAAGTTAATGGAGCAAAGCTTTTCCAAAGAAGATATATGAAAGACAGTTTTCTGCGAATAGTAACATAAAAAATATAAGTTTAATTCCGGTTTTGTAGGTCCAGTGGGGCCGAATGTCCGTACCAACAAAATTGGTATTTTTTCTTTTATTGTTTGGTAAAATTTGTCTTTAAACGATGCCAGTTTTTTCAGCACGGCTCAGAACCAGTCCTAATATGAGTATGAAAACAGAATTTTTGAAAATATTTATAACGACCTTCTAAACAAATCACTCTAATAGCTGCATAACGTTTCTAAGATCTTACTGGTCAAGAAATAAGGGATAATGTTTAAACTTACATAATTTTATATGATTTAAAATTTAGATTGCTGTTTTTGATAAATATTTCCTAGATTGATGTGATCGATGTATATTATT
Source organism: Acartia tonsa (assembly GCA_900241095.1). Taxonomy (NCBI): domain Eukaryota; kingdom Metazoa; phylum Arthropoda; class Copepoda; order Calanoida; family Acartiidae; genus Acartia; species Acartia tonsa. Next base: position 11,345 of record LS055075.1, read on the forward strand.
ACTTAGATGTTGCATCAGATTTTCATGTACTCTAATAAAGTGATACTTGCAGCTGGCTAGAATAACGAACCTCCACGCAACCCTTCATTCCAACCCAATTGTCCATTGTAGCAACCTAAATTTTTGAGAAAAAAATTCCCCAGTCAATATCCACGTATTCTATATCCACTATTTGAATTACACAGCTGCGGGCACCGCATTTAAGACATTTACATTAGACCATAAATATTGTAGACTAATACAAATTGTTGGTGTTAGTATTATTCTATTAAAATAGCTCTTAGCGTTAATTTGTGCATTTTAGAATTGTTCTAATGATTTAAAACTTGGCATGATGATTCCTGTGTAACATTATTCAAATTATTTCGATTCTATTTTCCAATGTTTTTTTTGCATTGGATCTTCTCTAGGGAGAAAAGAGACATTGGAATGTTTATTTAACTGGTCCAAAAAGTTTGGCTTACAACATTGAGACTTTTATTGAATTTTGACCGGTTGGTTCATTAAGTTGAGTGTCGAGGCGTTTCAGCCACTAATTGTAATCTAGGGAAAGGGATATTTTGTTTATTGTCATTTTAGAAGTACATCAATTTATCAGCCATTGTCTTATCTCAGTAGATCTTCTCAAAGAAATTTAAATGCACTTTGACATTAAAATAGCATTTAATTTAAAAATATAAATTACTTATGATAGGTTTGTCTTTTTTATTTAACTCTAAAATTTATTTTGGCAAGTGTTGCCAAAAAGTTTTGCTAAAGTTTGCCACTATTCATTTAGGGTGTGTTTTACTTTCGTATAAAAAGACATGATAGCTAATCATTAAGTGTTTAATTACAAGGATCTTAAAGGATAAGACAATGATCAATAATCTGATATACATTCCTAATAAAGATAAAGGAAATTGCCATTTATTCAGATTAGAATCAGTGATTGAAAAGATTTAGAAAAACTGATAGTTTGGAACAAACCAATCAAAATTCAATGAAAGTTTCCAAATTTGTTTGGCCAATAATTAAGATGATTTGGTTATAAAACTTTGGGTACAATGTAATTTTCTCCTTTGTTTAATCATAAGATCTAAAGGGGTAATGAAAATGCTATATAACAATGGATATAATATACGTGGATATATTGACGACAGGGAAAAATTTGTCGTCAATTTAGGTTGCTAATATGGAGTATTTACCTCATTTATTGGTCAGTTCGTTCATCCATTAGGAGGTCAGAGGATGGGGTAAATGAGTTGGATCTTTATTTAAGACACTGACCGTATAACTTTCACAGAATACATGAAATTTTTGTGCAACATCCAAGTAAAAATATATATCGATTGCGGTAGTAATTGTACACCTTCATTTAAACATTTGCATAATTCTATACAATGCCCATTATAATCAGGGTAAATCAGCTTTTTAAAAGCAATGTCTTTATATTATTAGGTTCTGTCCGCGCGTAACGTTAATTTTGTCATGTTATAATTGTCCTATTGATTTCAAACTTGGCATGATGTAACCATAGCAGTTAAGTACAAAGTGGAAAACGTAGCAACTCTATATCATCATTACCAAAAAGTCAGTATGTCCAGTATATAATGTGACAAAATCATTCTACTCATTGGACTTTTGGAATTGGAACAATTAGGAATAATGTTACAAGCGAAGCATCTCCAGAATTAATTCTTAAAATGTATTTATGTCCATGTTAAGTACCCTGTATTTAAGAAATTTTGAAACATATTTGTTCAAACTTCTAAATAATGTTAAATCTTAAATGCGTTTTTCTCTATATGTTCGTTTGTCTGACTATCTGGTTTGTTATGATCTGATTGTTAAAATATGATATTTAATATGTAACAAAAGAATAAATCTTCCAGTATGGCTTCGAAACCAATTAATATCTGGTGGATTAGAACCGGTTCTCAGCCATACTGAAACATCATGTATGGCATCGTTATACAGACAATTTTCCACGAATATTTAAATGAATTAAAGCATTTACACCATTTTTGTTAGCTAGGGCCTTCTGCCCTTAGGGCTGACAAAAATTTTATTTAGATATCCGCGGACGGAAAGCCATCTATAACACGATGCGATAATTACTATCCTGTTTTAATTAAATTTTTTCTGTGGTTCACTTTTAAAATTTTCTTTAAAAATACAGAATGTTTATGACATATTTAAAATATTTAAATTAAGTAACATTAAATTTGTAGTAAAGAGAGAAATATTTTGATTTGATAATTATGAATGAACAAATTTTGTAGCAAATGTTAAGTTAAAATTTGATTATTTTTCTTGAAAATCCTAATACTTTTTAATTAACCTTATAATATAACCTTTAGAAAGTAATATATTCTTAGGTATCTTAAGTGATAAGACAATAGACGATAAATTTATGTTCGAACCCAATGAAGATAAACAAAATTATTCCTTTTATAGATTAGAACTATTTGTTAACAAGTTTGGACACTCAACGTCAACATAATGAACCATCCAATAATTAATTAAAGACTACCTAAATATTTAAACGCATAAGAAAACGCGATTTAAAATTTTGAGTATTAATTAACAAGCCAATGTTCCCGCACTCATATTGATTTTTGCTTTTTATGTATAATGTATATTATCATTTTTGTAAAAAGCGAAGCTTTTCTATTATTAAGGTACCACAAAGTCCAATTTAAACAATCGACAATATTGTAAGCGAGGCATCCCTATAATCAAATCCTAAAAAATAAAGTATGTCCTTTTACTGCACTCGTATTTAAGAAATTTTAGACTTAATGTACTAAGCACTGTCACTCTTAGGTTATAGTACGTTTGTCCTTCCTTCTAATTTTAGAGCTTTGCTTATATTGATGTTGTCATCCTTGTTAAATTGGTTCCATTATCACCTACCATTCAAGATTATCAGGGATATAGGGGATAGGACATTGGAGGATAAAATAATGTTGTTGTTTTTTGTACACAATTTTGCCTTTGGTAACATGTTATTAATATAAATAAGATATATGCTTGTTGATTAAAGTATAAGTGCCCTCTTCCTCTCCTGTAAAATTATGTATGCGTGTGTTTTGTGGGTGTAAATATGTGCGTGTGTGTTTTGGGTGTGTTTAAGTGTGTGGAAATGAAAAGTAAGTTTAATCCGACTTTAAGCACTTTTTATCCCGGGCCATTAACATGGTAAATGTGCTCACATCAGTCTCTCTACCTATCTATCTCATTTTTATCTATCTGTCTATTAGCTACCTATCTTTATCCCGTGTGCCATTACCATAGTAAATGGGCTCTTCAATCTATCTATCCATCTAGCCGTAGACGTCCAAACTTTGAAAACCTTCATTTTATCCCCCTAAATTTTTTAAAGAAATACATTAAATTACCCCCTCATACCTTTGAAACCCCCCATTTACCCCCCTAAAAAATAAAAGCCTGGACATCCCTGCATCTAGCTATACCTATCTGTCTAATTTCTATCTATCTATCTATCTATTAGCTACCTATCTTTTATTCCGGGCCATTAACATGGTAAATGGGCTCTTTTCAGTCTATCTACCAATCTATTTAATTTCTATCTATCTATATATTAGATATCTATTTTTATCCCGGGCCATTAACAGAGTAAATGGTCTCACATAAGTCTATCTAGCCTTTGACGTCCATGGGGAGGGGCGGGTAAAGGGTGTTTACCCCCCTCAAACTTTGAAATCATTCATCCCCTCAAAATTTTTAAATACATTATATTACCCTCTCATACCTTTCAAACCCCCCATTTTACTCACCTCAAAATTAAAATCTTGGACATCCCTGCATCTAGCTATACCTATCTATCTATCTATTTTCTAACTATCTTTTATTCCGGGTAATCAACATGTTAAATGGACTCTCTTCAGTCTATCTATCTAGCTATTAATATTAATCTGTAAATCTATCTATCTATTAGTTTTCTATCTTCTCTCCCGGGCTCTTTTCAGTGTATATAGCTATACCTATCTATCTATCTATTTTTATCCCGGGCCATTAACATGGTAAATGGGCTCACATATGTCTATCTATCTATCTAATTTCTATCTATCTGTCTATTAGCTATCCATCTTTATTCCGTGCCCATTAAGATATTAAAGGGTTGTCTTCAATCTATCTATCTATCTAGCTATACCAATATATCTATCTATCTATTAGCTATATACTCTTTATTCCAGGCCATTAACATCATTAGTATATCTACATATGTAACTATCTACTTATCTGGTTTGTATGGATGGTTTTATTCTATTTTAATTTTAGATTTCAGCCTCGGGGTGATTATTAGGATATTTTTATAACATCTTCTTATAATACATACCCCTTAGAATACACAGCTCTTATTATACCTTTTTGTCTAGAAGTATATAACTTTATCTACCTAACTGTATTAACATTATAAATGAGCCTTATAGACTTGATAGCCAACCAAATATTTGGTCCTGTGGATTATAAATGACTTGTGGTGTTCTTACAAAATATCTAAAATTGCAATTTAGCAAAATTCTATTCACTGTTATTAGGTGTTAAATTATGAGAACATTTTATATTATTACTTGGGTGTTGCACCAGATTTTCATCTAATAAAGTAATACTCGCAGCTGGCTAAAATAACCCAATTACCCAATAACCCTTACGCTGGATGAACGAACTGACCTATAGCAACCTATATTGGCAACAAATTTTGCCCTGTCAATATATCCAGGTATTCTATATCCATTATTGTAATTTGTTTTAATAGAGATTAAAAACCATGACTCCCAAATTTAATCTCTCTTTATTTCTCCTAACTAACAATTTACTTTGCCCTCTCTATCTCTCTGTCTCTCTCTCTGTCTCTCTCTCTCTCTCTCCCTTCTCCAATTGTATACCTCCGAGAGTATCGGAGAGGAGGGGAGAGGGGTGGTAATATTTCTCTGTTGTTGGTTAAATAAAGAGAAAAGAGAATTCTCCGCTGAAAACTGGTTGTTTTGGTTTAGTATTACGATAACATCCCAGCTAGGAGGAGCTACATTCATTTATTTTTATTGTAGTTATGGTTTTTAACAATTGTATGCTCAAAATTACAAGCATATTTTAACAAATAATTCCTTTAATAATCTTGTATATTTATAGATGATTAATATTAGTTTGTCTTTTTTTAATTAAGTGTCTTTACCTATTATTGAAAAGTTTTAACTTAATATTGTAAAATGAGGAACAACAAAAATTATTAGTCTTTGAACATTAAAGAACTTATTTTGTTACTTTCAATGATTTATGTAATTTATTTTAATCTTAGCAAGAATAAGTAGTTTTTTTATTAGGTGTATATTTCTTGCAATTAATATGTAAGCATATCATATTACAGACTTACATGTTTGTTTTTTGAATTTAAAATGATCTCTTTTAAAAATAGAATTGTCTATAGATTAGCTGCACAAACAAATAATTTTTGTAAATACCCTTCTTTAAATTTAAAAAAGTTTTAAAAGTTATTGTCCTCATCGTTTTAAATACAGCGTTCCGATGATATCAAAATGAAAAATTATCACTACTAACAAAACTGTTATTAATATTCGTGGAAAATTGTCAGTAGTACGATGCTATACATGATTTTCAGTATAACTAATAACCGGTTCTAATCCAGAGGATCTGTTACTGGATATTACGTTATATTGATTTGTACAATTTTGCTGACGTTATTTGAAGCAAATATAAAATAAGAAAAAACATAAACGTCATAATCTAATTAGTACTGAGCTCTTTTCTGAATTTAGCGCGGCCAATAATACATTTTATCTTTCTTATAATCTTAAATATTCTTATAAAACATATATAGTGAAATATCAGAAAAAAAATTGCAGGACATTTTTTTGTGTGAGTTTTTACCACAACCATTGAACCAATCTGACTCTCCTTTACAGTGAAACTTTTTACAGTTCCCAGCAAGGTTTTTAGCTTTTTTTTGGGGCGGATACTTTCAACTTTCGGAGAGAAATCGTCCATAGAAATATCCCCCCCCCAAAAAAAAAAATTGAAATTGAAAGTAAGAAGTCAATTGCCACTAGAGACCTCCAGGGGCGTAGCCGCCAGTAGCATTAAAAGTGGAAAAGTACCTTTATTCAATTACGAAAGTGTTATTGCATTCTACGTTCTTTCAGGGAAAGTAAAAAATTGTTTAAACAATATCGACAATTTACCAAAAAAAATAGCAAATATTTAAAATTGTATTTTGATTTAGATCTCAAAAAATAACGTTAAACTAGAAATCGATACATAATTACTTGGATGTTGCACTAGATTTGCATGTACTCTATTAAAGTGATACTCCTAGCAGGCTAAAATTACGATACTCCCTTTACCCCATTCCCTCCCCACCTACTGGATAACGAACTGGCCAATAAATAAGGTCCATATTATCTACCTAAATTGACGACAAATTTTCCTCATTTCAATATATCCACGTATTTTATATCCATACATATAAATGTTGGAAGTGCAGCTACTCTATATATCTTATGCCTGTTCTTACTGTCTGTCTATATCTTATGCCTGTTCTTACTGTCTGTCTGTCCTACCGTTACACCGTATTTTGTACTGTAGATTTTATGGAGTGAGAATGAAGTTTATTGTTGGTTAAATTAAAGAAAATTTTCTATGTTTTGTATTTGCACTAAAATTTTTAGTGTTTCCTAGTCATGCAAAGATATGTGCACACAAAAACACCTTAGATGTGAATAGCAAAAATATCAAAAACTTTTTTTAATTATGGGATACAAGACCCCAAGAAACTACAAGGTTTTAATATTTTTCTAGTTAATCTTATCATTTAAAAATTAATATTTTATGTTTTTTTAGTAAAATTAAACGTTGTCCAACAAAATAAACATAAGAAATTAGCTTTTTGACAGACGTAAAAGTGGATGTTCTTAGCTAACCTTACATAAAGTTAATTATCTAAATTTGGAAATTATGATACATCACAGAATAGTTATTTATCCCGAGGGATTTTTCATTTTAATATTCATGGACTATTTTCTGTAATACGATGCTATACACGATGCTTTAGTGTGGCGGAGATCCAGTTCTAATACAGTGTATATTAATCGGTTTCGAAGCAATACTGAAAAAAAATTCTTATTTTGTGCTATATTTCTTTTTTGTTATTTCCTTTTTTGTATGATAACTGTGCAAGCAATAAATCAAAGTACATTATCAGTTACAGAGGGATACATGTGACAAATATCATTTTCATTCAAAGTATTTTTTATTCTTTCTAGGTTAATTAATATTTAATGATTATGCTAAGTGGATATTTTGCCTAATCTACCCGTAAAATGGCATAAAGACTGCCTAGGACCATTACTTTCTATGCTGACCTTTGAACGGAATAAATTTTTCATTTTAGAGAAACTTCACGAAGTTCCCTGGTTGGTTTTAGGCTATAACTAATGTATAGCTTGACAAAGTTTTAGGCTTCTCTCATCACGCTTCAATCCCCTAGATGCTAGAGGCACAGCCGTTATTGTTTTAAAGGAATATTGAAGGCTTAAAATAGTCCCTTTGCATGATTTATTGTAAATATCACTGTAAACGAGTTTAGCATTTTAGTTGGAGATGTTTCTATTCATAAACAAGAACATGAGGTTAATTTCTAGCCCAGCAAAGAGGTATACATATTTTTTGGATGATATAAAACGGCGTAGTTCCTCAAAGTGACTAGTTGAGTTTTTATGTGAAATATACTACCCCACCTCTGGCAAAAATAATCATTTAAAAAATAAGGAGGTTTCTGCTCGGTAGGCCTTTCGAGAGAAAGAACTAAAAAATTGAAGTACAACTTTTTGTTAACAATACAATACATGACATGTTTGTTAAAAAGCTACTTAATTGCTTTATTAGGTGAATTAGAAGTTCATCAATAAACAAGAAGTTACATTCAAATTTCATAAATTATTCAGAAGAACGACTGATATACCCTAAGATTTGTAGATTTGCTTTTACCAACCTGTCCCTCTAAATAACCAACCAATATTGTTATTTTCTAGGAAATAAGATTATAAATTCTGTCTGACATTTTCAAGTTGGATAAATATCGATTCTAAACTATAGCAAAACATAAACAGGAATGAAAACATACATAAGTAGCAAAGAACTTTGATATAAAAGTAAGAGGAGTAGTCAAACAGATGGAAGGGAAAAAAAGCATAACCAAAAGACGAGTTGTGGAGTAGTTTCTCAGTAGTGTAAGAATCTTAACTTATTCACCAAAATACTCTGTTGAGCTTTTTGCATTTAATCATCCTTATTTTGTATGTTATGTTTTCTCTTTGTACTTGCGTAATACGAGCAATTTGTTGTTTTTTGCTTTCATAATATCTCAGAATAATATTAAAAAAACATGTTGTACATAATAAATTAGATAACTCTTTAATATTTATATTAAGCCCAGCTTTATATCAACATGATAATAGCTATTAATATTTAATAAAAGCGATTTTCTTAAGATGTTGGAGGTACCCTCTCGCCAGAAAAACAATAAATCTTCTCTGAACCTAGCCAATTTAAAGGAGAACCATATCGGCTCAACGGTTTGGAAGATTAAGATTTGTGAGGGGTATTAAATTTTATGTTATTAATGAGCAGCTTAATGTTTAACATGTTTAGGTTATTTGATTTTTTAAGAATCCACGAAGAAGCTTAAATTTTCAATTATCTGTTTTTAAGCACGGAAAAAATTTAATGCGTTATCCTATTAAATAAAGTAAAGATTGTATTTATTAAACTTTCCATAATGAACTAAAGGACAATTATTTTTTAAACTCAAAATTTTGCATTCTTTGATATATTATATTTGAGAATTGCATGATAAGATAATTTTGTATACAACATTGTTTAGGTTTTTTGCACAATTAAAAAAAATGCAAAAACTAAGAATGCACAATTTGATGCAGGCAAAAACAAAAAAATGTTAGGATTTTTATAAATTAAATATCTTTTTATAAATTAACAATTTTCTTTGAATATTAAAATCTTTATATTGAGAAAAATAAAAATTGTTATTGTTATCTAAAAAGATTCAAAGAATATAAAAATATAAATTTCGTTCTAAAGCTAAGTCAATCAGCAATTCATATCTTTATGAATTAGTCCTCTTATTAGCGTTCTCGGACATACTGATATGTATTAGTTATTGAGTAGATGCGCTACTAATTAGAACGCAAAAAATGAAGATGATTAAAGTCCCTCAACAGATTATGACGTCATATGATAAAATAAACCAATGAGAGGCCAGCATAAATTTTACCATTTTTCAATACGCATCTTCTGATTTTATCAGGGAGGGGGGGACATTGGACTGTAAATTATACTTTGGGAGGTTCATCATTTTGTCGTTCATTGTCGTATCCCTTAAGATCCCTGGGTATTACACATTAAAATAAATTAGATTTGATTATGATGTAAATTAATAGTTAAATAATGAATACTTTTTGGCAAATTAAAATAGATTTCTAAAAACACATTTAATCTAATTATTCATTTTAATTAATTGGTTTATATTTTTAATTTAAACTAGATCCGTGCAGAATAAGGGCCCCCCCAAAAACAGCCAAGTTAGGTGCCAAAGTAGAAAGGTCACACCTCCCTTAAATTTAAGTGAGGTGTGAAGAAAAAAAATTTGCAAGCTTCGCGCGTCAATTTACCAGTAAAATTAAGCTTTTGGGGCGTTTGAGTATGTTGATTATTTGAGGGGTGGACACCTCTGGGGTATTATCCACCCCTTGAAAAAATATAACATCCCTCTTTTTGTCTATATTACACCGTTAAAAAGCTTAAACCCCCCTCGACACTGGGTTTAGGGGAGTGTCAAAAATTGTAAGGATTAAAAACTTTCGATTGCGCTTCGCGCACTCCCTTTAAAAACCCTGGCACGTCACTGATATATTAATAGCGAATAATGTTACTTCTTTTTTTTACAACAATTTTTATTAATAATGATCCCAGTACAAGCGCGTCACGTATTGATGGGTAAGAGTCAATCATTTTGAAAATTTGCAAAGCAATACCATTTAGAAATGCGTACCTATGTACTTTGCTAATATAGGTATGAAATATAGATAATTAAACGCCAATTTATGAAAAAGAACTTTTGTATTCAGAGATTTTATGGGACAAGACAATAGACGATAATTTGATGTAAACCCAAAAAATACCCATTCAAAAACAAAATTATTATTTGAAAAGTTTTGACAATGCTAGTTTGTACAACTCAATCATAATTTAAAAATGTCATTATGGACCAACAAAAGAGATGTCTCCAAAGTGTATCTGTTCAACCTTTGAAGCTAAAAAAATAAGTTTAAATATTTGTTTTCATTAATTTTTTAAAAATTGTGGTTTTAAAATTTTGATTAGTATTCTTTTGAATTGTAGCAATAATAATTATAAAGAATTTATATCACATAAATGTTCAATTAAATTCTATTAACTTTTTTATCCTCCAAATGCACAACTATTATCAATTGTTGTTCCAAAGTCAAGAAAACATTATATTGTATTTCGATAAAAAGAATTTGCAATTTTGTATTTTCCTCAATGTTACACAATACACGCGGTGCAAGTTTTCAATTTAAACATTTTTCATTTGTATTTATATTCATTAATCAATATTTATCAATGATTCTATGCCAAATCTGCTAAGAAAAGCTCAACAAATTAATATTTATAGCTGTAGCTACGCTCTTAATAAAGAAACAGTTGGGGAAAAGAATATATTTCAGAAGTCAAAATAAAATCTTTCTCTCCTGAAATTGCTTTAATTTTGCTGAAAATGGAATTGTACTTAAAAACATAGTGCCGAACTTATCCAACCTTCAGAGAGATTATTAAGTCCTTTGTACAAAATAAATGCTTATTTGTTTTATTAAGATGATACTTTGAATGTATCTTTTGGAATCATCAAAAGTTTCTTTATTTCAAAATCTTATTGACAATTCTTACATGACTTAATATATGAAATGATTAGGTATATTTATCAATATTGTTTTATTTTAATACCGGATTCTTGATATTGCTAAATATTTCTTGTTAAGGTAATACTATGAATATTCAATAAACAAAAAATGCTAATCAAATTATCCATACTTCTGATATATACTGTAAAAATGTACTGTATGTATCTTATTGAATATCAACAAGGATAATAAAAATACTGTCCACAATACTAGCAAAATAGCATTAAACTTCAATAATATCTCTAAATGAAGCAGCTTATAGTGTCACTGATTGACATCTTATTAGAAGGGAATATGACATCAATTGGCTGAATTCAGCCAAACATTAGGACATTTGCTCCTTTTTTGGAAACATTACAACCTGCTTCTTATAAAAAACAAATAGCAGATTTGTATGATTAAGATTATACCTAATGCAAATGTCACATCATAAGCAGAAACTTATAGACTCTTATTAATCTTTAACAATGAATAATGAATATACAGATATGTGTTAGTTATTGATGAGCTATGCTACTAATTTTGTACAATAAATACCAATAATTTTTCCTTGTGCTCATTGAATATGTAATATTCATGGTACTATGTTTTGTATCTGATATTACCAAACCATCCAAACTCTTAATTATTGATGTATGATAAACTAGCAGCTGGGCCCCTTACATCTAAGGCCTTTGTATTTGAAGGAATAGGGAGGTGGCTGAAAAATAGCCTGAATCATCCTAGGAATTAAATATAAAAAAGAAAAGCAGAAAACTATCACATCACCAATAAATATCTTCCCTAAAGTGGAGAACTCTTTATATAATAGGATATTAAATATTTTTTCATCAAATACCCATAATGAGAGGCCAATTGGGTATATTATATTGTAATTTAAAATTACCATGTTATAGAATTGAGTTGATGCTTGTACTAGCTTAGTGCTCAAAGGTGTCACATTTCGTATTTATTTATCATATTAAATATGTCTGTATCTTTTTCAGGCTGGTAAAAAATGCCGGCTGTGCCAGATAAGTCTGTCATAGACATATGTAGACAAAAAGGGTAAGTACCATTTATCACTTTTCTGCTTTTAATTTTTTTGGAGGTGGATACTATTTTCTAGGGGCAATATCTATTGAAAGGGTGGTGCTACCCTCCCCCATAATAATCATAAACCTTCCTGGGACCTACGAGAAGCTACCCTGTTAATGAGAACCCAATTGGTTAAGCAATTAGTGAGATATTTGGTACAAACAAACAGACATCCTGTTACTTTATTATAAGGCCTACCTCAGATGTATTTCCCTCAAACCTGTAATTAAAGAAAAGGTTTTAATAAACTAATTGATACTTAAACTTTAGAAAGTGAATATTGAGATAAAACAACAACTTTATCTCATGTTAACTAACATTTAACTTAAGATTATCATGTTACAACTTTAATTTTCTTTTCTTATCAGAAGAGGACTTGTAAAAGACTTTCACAATTGTTTATCATATAAAATGGCTAAGCCTATAACAATTAATTTAAATAGTAGGGGATATTTAAGAAATGTTTAAATTGTTTTTAGGTACTTTGTAACATTTATTCATGCATATTTTCTTTTGTTAACAAAATTTAAATTAATTTTAGATTAAAAACCATTTCTGCATTAATTCAACTTCTATACATAAACTTATTTCATTGTCAAATACTAATTTGAAGATAAAGAAAAGTTTTGAAAAGATTATTTGAACTTTATGAGATTTGTGAAGCTCTATAGAAGTGGAATCTAAGATTAAAAGTTTAAACTCTCAAACTCTCTTTAAGTTTTGATTTTTGACACCTACTTTAAAAGATTAGATTTTGCAGCAGATTATTAGAACTTTAATGGCACTGTTAAGAGTGCAAATGCTCTTCAACTTGCTTTATCATAATTTTTAAAACAAAGTTTTTATGTTTTTCCCTATTACCACAACCCATCTATATATCATCAATTAATTTGTTTAGTTATGAAATGAGTAGCTGTTTGAACCAATGGCTAATCTCACAAGAAACAATGAAACACGAACACTCAAATAATGTAAGATTTTAGTCATTAATTTAGGTTTTAAAATGATAAGTGATTCGTAAACTTAATCCTGATTTTAAAATAAGCTTTCAATTAAAAAGTTATGGAATTCAATGAGTGAATTTACTACCAATTAACTCTTGTGAATTACAGTTTTCAGATAGATAAAATATTTTCCATAACTTTCTATTTTTGTAAAGTTACATTTAAAAATGAAAATTTTTATTAGAAATTAGTCCAATTATGAACAATGATATTTTATTAAAATGAATGATATGAAAAATATTCCTACAATAAAATATTTGATAATTCTTTCATGAATAGGAAAAATATGTTAAAATTTACTATATGTAATTTATATATGATTATGTAAGATTAAAATTTAATTTCTTTTAAATTTCAGGTTAATTTGAGTGACAACACAAGTCTTATCACAGCTATTTTTACGGTAAGCTTTAATGATATAAGCGGATTAAATAGATGTCCAAAGGTTGGGGGGTAAATAGACGTTTACCCCTTTCTAACTTTGAACCTTCTAGTTAACCCCTTTGAAAGAAAAAAAGTACATTATATTACTGACATCAAATCTTTGAAGAACTTCATTTTAGCCCCTCAAAATAAAAAGCTTGGACTTCCTCAATGTGATTCAATATGTTACTGGAAAAAAAAGTGTAAGTCCCTTAAATAACAGACAAAATTAGTATTTTGTCTAAACCTTCACGCCATGGGTATGGTATATACAATGATTCGAGATATGCTATGTCAAGTTCTCAACTGCATTTAACAAATTCGCCAGAAACTCAAATATCAAGAATTGTAAAATTATAGATAAATACTTTTTTATTTCAATTTTCTGATTATTTTTAAAACAAATTTAATTTTCTTATATATTATATATATATTTTGGTGGTAAATACAAGTGCCCTATCATAAATATACGCATTATGTTAACAAAATATACAAAACTTTTACATTGTAAAACAAAAACTTTTCTTTGGAATTTGTTTCATCCATAGCTTCTCTAAATCTCTTTTTACCCGTCAATAATTCTGTAAGAAAAAAGTACATATGCAAACTTTATGTAGAATAAAACTTTGTTTGCTGTTTGTTAGAAAGCAAAGCTACTCTATAAATAAGTTCACATTGTCTGTCAGATAAAATTATTGTTACAGGAAAGATTTGGCTGAAGAAAAACTAAATTGCTGCCAGTCTTGATTAACTTTAAAAAAATTTAAAATAATGGGGAGTGGTGTTCTATTTCTATGGCCCAACACTGTGAGTCTTTTACCTTGGATGCTCTAACCCTATGGCACTTCCCAGTGCCCAATTTAACCTAACCTTACCTGACATAAAGTAGTAAACAAATGGAAAACTATCCCCTCCAACCTATTTTCATTAGAGGGGGTTCTTTGCTCAACAAGGCCCTTAATAAAATAACTAAAAAGGACAATATAAGATAATTTAATCTTCTCCCGGATTTATATAGATGAATTTAACACCCATTGACCGTTCCATTCCCTGAGATACTCTGTTATTTATGATTGTAGTGCAAATGTTTCTCTGGATAATATCATCTTTTTTTATTTTGTCTGCAATGTTATCTAGTTATGACAATGTTCTCACAAAACCTATATTATTATCTTATTATGTATAAAAGTAGTAAGGAATTTGGTTTGAAGGATCACGCTAACCGCTGGATTAATTGAGTTCACCAATTTAAGGAAGCTTCACATAGGTTCTGGAAGGTTATAGGCTATTCTTATTTCTTTTAGGATAGTTTCAGCATTTTTTCTGATAGGGTATTCTAACTTCTATGTCTTTTTGGATAGTTTCAGCATTTTTTCTGCAACTTACCACCAATGAAGTTCACCAATTTATTGTAGGAATGGTTATATTTCAGGCTTTTTTATTTAAAGTAGCTGGATGTATTTATGTAAGTCCTATGTATATGTGTTTAATAATTCTAGTTGTAATGCATAAACACCAAATATGACAAGGTTTCTAGGCACTGCTGTTGTTTGTGCAGTACATTTAGGCTCATTACTTATGCTCAGGCGTTTACATAGAACAGACAAAAAGATTCCACTCAAAAAGAGCTACATATTGAAAATTATAATTAAGTAATTAAACAATACTATAATATGGTATTACTAGCGACTACGCCCCTAGCATCTAGTGTCTCTTTATTCAGAGTGGTTAGAAAAACAGCTTAAACCCATCCCAAGACCTAAATCTGAAAATAGAATAGCCAATAAACATCCCAGGTTCTATGTGAAGCTTATCTAAAATAGAGAACCCAATCGTAGTTTAGTAGTAGACAAAAAACCCTACTACTCCATATATTAGGATATGATATTCAAATCTATAATGTTTCTATCTGTATGTTTAATAAACAATATAACTTAAAGAATTGAAACTATTTTATTATAAAGAATAAAATCTCCCAACCCAAACTAAAAAAAACATCAGAAATATCTTCTATATACATACTATTTTAAATAAATAACTGTTACGTAGTCGCAACCCAATATTTTGTTTTATTATGATAAAATGTTTCTTATAACTTATTATAACCACAACTATAATAATAATTCAAGTTTTTTCTGCATTTTTCTAGAAATCAATTATTATAGTTAGTGATTACTATTTAATATAATAAATAAGTGTTTATTTAATATTTATTAATAAAAGTAAAAATCAACAAAAATATTCTAGTATTAATTAGAAGTCTTGAATTATTTAAAATGACCTAAAGGATAAAAAACATATGCACCTTATTAAGCAATGTTTGTTAAAGATACCCGCTAAAATAAGGTCTAGTGGTGTATCCTGACCTCTGTTTGCATTCCAGGCTATCTGTGGCTATCAAATAGTTATTATGCAAGTTACAAATTTAGACGAATAAATCATCACATGAAACAGGCGTGGCCTATTTTGACAATGATGATTTTAAATTCTGAATAGATAGATGTGCCTAGATTTTATTTGAAGTCTTTATCTATGTTTAGGTGAGTATGCTGGCGTATGTTGTACTGGTGGTCATACTAGTCATATGTCCACTTGTCATATTGTCCACTTGTCATACTTGTCATATGTCCACTTGTCATATTGTCCACTTGTCATATTGTCCACTTGTCATATTGTCCACTTGTCATATTGTCCACTTGTCATAATGTCCACTTGTCATACTAGTCATATGTCCACTTGTCATATTGTCCACTTGTCATGCTTGTCATATTTAGGTGAGTATGCTGGCCTATGTTGTACTGGTGGTCATACTTGTCATCAAACAATTTCGTGGACTAGACACAGCTCAGGTAAATAGATTATGTCAGACGCGTGACAATCTTTAAAAAATCGGGTATAGTCCCCTTTGTGACAACTCCTCTTAAGGGGCGTTTCGTCGTTTTTTAACAGTAGCTTTTGATAGGTTATTCTGGGTTAGGTTAGGTGATTGCCCTGCAGGGTTAGATCCCTTAGCAGGGGCTAGAAATAGGAGAAAATCTACTGTGAACATACGACGAAATGTCCCTGAAGATGAGTTGTCACGAAAGGGACTATAACCTAAAATACTTTATGTTCCATGAAGTTTGTTTTAAATAACCAAAAACTATGAAAAAGGGAAAATTACGGATCCTGTTTTAAATCTGTGAATAATGCTAGATGGCTTGTGTTCTAGGGGAAGGAGGGGACACTTAAATGTAGATTTCACTTGTAATCAAAATTTTATAATCACGTGAATTTATTCGTTGGCTCAAAAAATTTGCATACTTTTATTGAATTGTGACAATCATATTAATATCCAAAAAGGATAATTTTGTCTATCATTACATGGAATGTATAACTATATGTCGTCCATTGTCTTATCCCTTAAGATCCCTGACTAGGTTAGGTATATATTAATGTTACCTGTCATTGTACAACAAAACCTTATTTATATCTCATTTATCGGTGACAGATACCCAGCAGCTCTAAAGTGTATGCAAATTTTAAAAGTACATTGGCGAATAAACACTTAATATTACCTTTTTAAGTTGAATTAATATTTGGTTTTCAAAATCTCTTGCCTTTTTCCTTTTAATAAATAAACCATTCAAAAATATTTATAAAAATCTAACGAAATTATTTGTACAGAAGATTTGCAATACAAAATTTTACTCTGAATTTGCCTTTTAGTTTCATCCATTTATTTGCCTTATAACAATGGATGTTGAATATACGTGGGGAAAAATGTCTGCAATTAAGGTTGCTAACATGGACCTCATTTATTGATCAGTTCGATCATAGAGTAGGAGGGAAGTAGATATGTTAAAGGGGGTGGATGGGTTATAATTATTTTAGCCCACTGATATCTTCTCTTTATTAGAGAACATGAAAATCTGGTGTAACATCCAAGTAATAATATATCCATTCTTATAACTTTCCCTTTAGTCTGATGACTGTTTTATTAGTTTGTCTATTTAGTTTATAGACGATAATTTATCTAGAATAAAATAATACCTTAAGCTTTTATAAGGTTAGGTAGGGTTTGCAATAATTGAGATTCTTTAAAAAAAAAGAAAACTATTATTAAATAAAAGTAACAGGATTTGTGTCAGTCAATCTGTGTGTACATGAGGATCTCTCTAACGGATGAACACATATAGTTATTTTAAACAGTGCTGTTTTTTTTATAGAACCTGAGAAGTTTTATAGATATTTGAAAATAGAAAAATCACCTTTTTATAAATGACCAACCCCCAAAATTTTCTTTTTAATTTTTCTTCTAAATAGCCTAAAACCACTCAAGACATTTAAATAGCTTCCCTGAAAAAAACATCCGCTTAGGACGAGCAATTTCTGAGATCTAAGCTAAAGATTAAAATAATTGTTACTCCTTTTGAAAAAATGTGAATATAAATGGTAAATTCATGTTTTATTTCAATATCTATGACTATTTCCGAGTTTTACAATATATCTAGTTTTGTTCAATTTTGAATAATTTTTCTCCTTCTTTTGATCAAGTTATGAAATAGACGAAATCCATTAACAATTTAATGTAAAAAAATTAAGCTTTTTTACTGTTATAATAACAATATAATCTTATATCATTGGTCATCTAACATATCATTCATTTTAAGACATATAAGAACGCATGTGAAAGGTTTCGTTTTTTTTTTTAATTAATATATTCTTGCCTTATGACCACTCAACATATGCTCTTTAAATGGTTTGTCCATATTATTTGTGCTTCGCTTTCTATGGATTTGTCATCCTTGTTTTCCTTGTATTCGTTAACCTTCCTACACGCATATTACCTACAAAAAACAATAAAAATTAAATAGGAAAGAAGTAATATTGTGTATATAAGGGATTTATAGGAATAAGGCAATTGCTGATAACTTTATGTACACCCACAATAATGATACACAGAACTACCCTTTCTATAGATTACAATTAGTGGTTGAAACGTTTGCACACTCAACTTTATGAACCAACCAATCAAAATTCAATTAGAGTCCCCAAAGTTGTTATCCCACCGATAAGAAAACGTTATATTATAAAATTTTGGGAACTAGTGTTATAATCAGCCCATTGTCCCCTCCCTCCCTAAGAAGAAATAATATAATTGTGTGTTTACGTTGATTGCTTATTTTCCTCTTCATATCAAATAACTCACAATAATAATAATAATAGAAATAATAACAGTTTTTCTCGTATTTATTCGAATCCGGTGAATAGGAACCGGTTCTCATCCATACGAAAAAACTATGTCTAGCATCGTATTATATCCAGCTTTC
>LS055076.1:0-29754 GCA_900241095.1 Acartia tonsa
TGGTTGCTCTCATTGTAAACAGACTTACAAAATTAGGTACCCCCTTTTTTTCTATCTTATCTAAAGATGACAACCTTTACAACAACAAATTACAACAACAAAGCCTAACAAGATTTCCAATTAGTAAAATGGATGTTTAGGATTATTAAAGTTGCATAGGACAGTAGGGAATACCTTTCGTGGTAACGCCCCTTAAGGGGCGATTCGTCGTATTTTTAATATGGCTTTTTATCGGTTATTTTAGGTTAGGTTAGGTTATATTGGGCTAGGTGATTGCTTCACAGGGTTTGGCAATTGGCACCGCAGGGTTAAAGCCCCCCACAGGGGCTAGAAATAGGAGAAATGCTACTGTGAAAAATAAGAAGAATCGTCCCTTAAGGTGCGTTGCCACAAGGGAATATACCCGAATATTATTTTTGTTTAGAGCAAAAAGCATAACGTTGAAAATGGGAAAGGGAATTTCCGGTAATGATTATAGTTTTAACATGCCTAAATTAATGATAAGAGCTATACGTTAAGCACAGACCTACCCTGAGTTTGAAAAGCTTTGCCTATAAAAAAAATACTTTGATATACTTTGTATAACTACATTATGTGAAAAAAGTCAACCTACCAACCTTCATATTTTTTACATTTTCCTAGAATCAGTTTTCCCATGATAAATTCATAGATTTTTGTCCATCACTTCATCATACCTGGAACCTTTTTTTGTAAATTCCAGAAATTACCTTTTTACTTTACTCTGTGTTTTTCTACAGATATTTCCAAAATATATTATTAATTTCTATGGTTTCAATTAAAAGAAATAAGCTTTATTATTTGTTGCATTGAATTAATACTGAACGGATACTATTATAAATGTTGAATAGTCTGGATTTTTTTTATGCTAGTCTTTAATTCTTTGCTTAGTTTTACATACTTTTTAATATAACCTTAAAGGATTTTACCCTATTCCCCTTATTTGTTTGTGTTTATAAACAAAATTTGGGATAGACGAGGGGGATTTATTCTTAAAACCACCACAGGACTAATAAGTAAAATCATGAAGAGTAGAGTACAATCGGCTCAGCATTTACCAGATCGTAAGCTTCAGACAGACATTAAACAGACATACTTTATATAATAGATATGTAATAATAATCTTTTACTCCATTCCACCCATTCTTCATTCTAGCAATCTAACAATAACATGAATGATCTGAGAACTCCTAATAAGATCTTCTGGTACAATGTACACCCTAAATTTATTCAAATTATCCAGGTACAAAGAGAAGGACTCTAGAACTCCAAACTGGATCGAGCTACCTGTGCATCCTCCTGAGGCCAGAAGTGTTCAGATACACAATCTTAACCAGGGAACAACTTACGAGTTTCAGGTAAATGTTTGTTTATCCTAGATATAAAAGTAACAGGATGTATCTTTGAGTGTGTGTGTAGTCAAGGATCTCCTGAACTGATATGGTTCTCCTTTACAATGAAGCTTCTCATAAGTCCTATGGAGGTTTATAAATACTTCCCAGAAGAAATATCCTGTTAAAAAAAAGCCCAAATTAAAAGTGTAGGGTCAACTCACCACCTTTCCCCACTTTACAAAAGTGTGCCCGACGATGTATAAAAAGCCTAACACGATGTGGTAAATAATTAAATTTAAGTTAGTTGGGAAAAAAAATTATTTTTAAACTTTTCAGAAACAGTATTCATCATATAATAAAAATAAATTTGGAGTAATTTTATAAATAATTTGAAAAGGTAAGCTGAGCAATATAATTATTCTTGTTTCTTAGGTTATTGGAATGAATGAGTATGGTGATGGAATGTTTTCTCAAATTGTAACTGCAAAGACTAAAGGCAAGTATAACAACTAATCTGCATTAAGAATTTACTAAATACACTACACTAAAATATTATTTTAGGAAAAATACTACAAAGAAATATTTAATTATGTTAATTTACCTACAAAAAATAACATTTAAACATAATTCAACTGTTTTGGTTTTTAAGAAATTTTTCATTTAATATTTTTAATGAAAAAAAGTCAATGAAATAAATAATATTTGTTTATTTCTATCCATGATTTCTACATTTCTAAATCTATGATGAATATAGAAATGAGCTAATGTAAAATATGTGATATTTTTAATCAAATTAACTTTTTAGCTCGGCTAAAAGTGTTTGATGTTAGAACTAAATCTATACAGCTATATAGATACTTTAAAGGGTTATATTTGGGTTTGATATTACTTTTAATTATCAAATATACATTTCAAAAACAGCTATGTATTTAAAATTAAAGTTGTAAAAAACATTCACTTCTAATAAAAAGAAAAAAATATTTCCCAAATTTTCTTCAAAATACAAACAACTTCTAAGAATTCTTAAGATAATCAGATAATTCAAAGAAAAATTTGTACGTTTGTCAATTTTCATTCTACCAAAAAGTAATAATATTTCCTTATTTTCTTTATTGTTAAACTTTAAGTTAGTCTGAATATGTTTAATAAGCATACTTTAAGTTAGACACTATTATTAAACTTTAATTACTATATATTCAGTAAGGATATGGCTGTATTTATCCTTTTAACATGGATAAGTAAATTAAAGAAAATGTTTCATCCTCCCCCCCCCAAAAAAAAAAGTCCTGTATATACTATATTTACTAAGATTGTTTAACTCAAAAACTTATTTTCAACTGTAATCAAAACATAATTTTATGTCTATTTTTACTAAATTTTTTTCAAGATCATTATCCATGTCCATTGTATTTCTATAGTTTTGAAAGTAAGGCTGCCTATCGACTGTGAAACTACACATCTATGCAAGGAGGAAGGTTTTTTTGATTATGCAAATCACAGTAATATTGCCCTAAGAAGTTAATTATAGTTGAGCTGTTATACTGGTGTTGCTAAAAATCTCTGGAACAGCATTAAGTATATGTTTGAAAGTAGGGCGTCGATTGGAGTAAAGCTATAAACTTGACCCGTTTCTAATCAACTTTAAGCATACTGGATGACTAACCAAAAATCTGATTTATATTTTAGAACATTTTTGAAATTAGCGACTAAGATTAATAAGTTTTTTTCCCGCCATTTAGACGGATATCTTGATATTGGCACCCATCCGCTACCATCCGCCTTTCCGTCAGAAATGTCCGCCACAACCGGTAAAAATGGCGGCTAACCGCCGTTGACTCAAATATTCTGCATGATTAAATTATGTTGAACCTTTTGTAATTGAGAACACCTTTATTTATTATGAGTTGTTAGTGCTTTTGCTTGTCATAGGGGAATATACATCAAAATATTGATTAAGAAATTTTCAAAAATCAAAAGTTTTTTTAAAATTCTTCTATATATGAAGGCATCGGTCCAAACTCTATGTCTGTAAAAAAAAGTTAGCTTTACTAAGCAAACTTATAAATATATATTAAAAAGCCAACTATAAAAAAATAGCCAAATTTTAATTGTAATTTTTTTAAAATTCGGATAATAGGTTTTTTTTTGTAAAAAAAACGAAGATTTAGTCATATCTATACTTTTTTATGGATTTAAATCAATTTCTTATTTTTTAACACAATTATATGCACACCTATTTAGCTAACTTTCTTTACAATTGGGCCTTTCAATACACAATTTATAGGGATAAACTTTGATATGACGTCGGTAAATTTAACAACATTCACCATTTAGTTATAATTTTGATTATTTATTGGATTTTAGGTTTATCTAATTATTTATTAACAAGCAAAAGCAAATAACCATTTAAAAAGCTTTTTAAAATCCCTGCACAAAAGAAGATTAGTGATTTGCTGAAGAAAAAAAATCAGGATTCCAAATAAATTTTGGTATTTAAACTAATATTGATTTTGAACATCTGTTTGTTAGGAGTGAATTGTCTCCCTAGTGACTTACTGCCTAATACTGCCAAGCTCAGCCCTACTGCCAGAAAACTGCTAGCTAATACTGGTAACATTTTACCAACAACAAAAAACAATAATATTAAAAATAATTAAATTAAGAATATGATATGTAGCAAATTCATCAGATTTTCATCTTTTCACATTTTAGAGGATATTTAAATTTATTGGTTATAATTTTAAAAAGAATATTGTTTCAAACATAAAAAAACGTGGATTTTGCTACATTTTAAAAACAAATTCTTTAAAGAATTCTTTTTTTATGAACTAAACTACAGATGTCTTGTTTTAGATTGTATAGAGCTCAAATTGAATATAACGCCCTTCAAGGGCTACCCACAATTTCCTCAGAATCCTAATATTGATAGTAAGAAATAATATTGACATATCACTGCTAGTAGATATGCACCCCAACTAGCGACCATAGTAAACACAATAATTTCATTGCACCCACCAGTATATGTGGAAGATATGATTAGACTTTATTTGCGAATTTTTTTTTAGTTTTTTAATAATTATTTTTTTTTGTTTCAGCTAAAAGCATGAGTATTTTTTTATAATTTTTTTGTATGATTCGCTATATAGCTTTGCTTTTTTGTATTTATTTACTTTTATTTTTGGTAGAATAAGATAATTTCTACTTAGGACTCTCTCTACCTTTCTTTCTCTCCCCTTTTCTTATTTTTCTTCAGTCCCTTTGCCTTTATGTTGACAATGATATGTCAATATTTTCAATTATCAATATTAGTTTCTTTTTATTATTATCATTATATTATATTATGTAAATACAAATAAAATATTATTGTTTATATAAAGAACAAAGTTACCAGTGTTTGCTATGCTAATTTTTTTCTTCAGCGGATCACTATTAATTTCTTAATTTTCATAAATGTGTATATTTTAAGTTATTTTTTATTACATATTTGGTCATTTTTATTCAATGTGTTGTGTTATTTTTGTATTGTGACTGTTTTGTTTTTATTTTGTTTTATTTTGCTTTTAGATATAAAAGAGAATAGTTATCTAGTTGACTTATTGTCAGTGGATGAATCAACTGGTCTAGCTATTATTCCTTTAATTCCGCATGTTCAAGGTATTGCAACTTTATTTTTTTTATTTTTAAGTTTTATTCGCATTTAGTCTCATATCTTCCTAGCATAAGATAAGTTTGATTTCATAATTGAAAATTTACCCCATAAATATTACCTTACTGTGAAAATAAATTTTGCTAAGAAATCAAATTATTATCATTATGCCTCCCAAAATAAGTTGGGTATGTAACAGACTTTTTAAAGTACAATTGTACTTGAATGTCTGCTGTTTATCTAACTAAACACAAAATCATATGTTAGAGAAATTCTTTTGAATTGATACTAAATTATGATTACAACTGTAATACTCATTATTTCATAATCATCTATTTAAACTATACTTATTATAATGTAGATAATATATATCTTAGTTCAAGTATTTATATTTACTATGTATTACCAGCACTCTAGATTTCATGAATCTTATATCTTATAAGATGCAGTATTTCTTATCAATCTTTTGATATTTATATCATAAATATAACAATTTTTTTAAAATAAAACATATAATTACTTCTAAAGACAATGACATTTTTTTATGAATTTAATTCTCAAAAGTAAGTTTACATTGAGAAAACTGCCAGTTTA
Organism: Acartia tonsa; assembly: GCA_900241095.1. Lineage (NCBI taxonomy): Eukaryota > Metazoa > Arthropoda > Copepoda > Calanoida > Acartiidae > Acartia > Acartia tonsa. Next base: position 5,593 of record LS055076.1, read on the forward strand.
TTTAGATAATCTGTTATTGAATCTAGTTTCTTATGAAATACAGATGTGTATATGTTACACACTTTCAATTTTATTAGTTTTCTAGCCATTGCAAAATTAAACAACACCCATTAATTTTAATTAAATATAAAAATATCCTAATTATTTCCAAGAATATATATTACTGGTGTAGAAATGGTTTTCCTGAGCAGAATTAGGTTGGCCATACCTTGAAATGCATGCCTCAGCTCTGGAGAGAAAAAGTGCATTCTTCTTGCCAATATCCATACATTTTAGTTGGACTAAACTTTTTCTAATCACCTCCCTCCACAATCCAATATTTTTTAAAAGTTTACATTCACATAGGATAATGTTTATTAACAAAAAAGTATATTATTTGAATAAAATAGAATATGAAATACTAAAATAAATTTTGATATGGTGAGGTCCATTGGCTTATTGAAGGTTGGATTGTACTCATTTTTTGCAGGCCTGCATTTTTTTCTGTTTTATGTGTTTACTGAGTTTGATTTATTTCTCATATAAAAAGGATAACCTAGTTATCTAGAAGATAGAGATTCCTCCACACTAACTCTCACATAAAATATACACTTTGTTTGCTTTTTCTGAAGTTAATATAAAAAAACGCTTAAAATACTTATATCAACAAAAATAATCAAGTTGGAAATGTGTTTTAGCAAGAAAATTATTTTGAATACAATTATTGTGCAAAAGCTAAAATTTGCAAACTAATAGTGCTTTAATTATTACACTGTAAAAAATCCTTTAAGTATTTATTTCATCCTGATTACACATCTATTCATGTAATTTTGTGTGGCATGTCTAATAACATACATAAAAAAATAAATAAGAATATTATCTGTTAGACATACACATACCCATATTATCTGTAGATGGCTGGACAGCTCACTAAATAATATTATTTACTTATTATGGAATCATTAACAACATTTCTTGGCTTCAGCTGGCATATATATTACAAATAACAAAAATCTAAATATGCACAACAGTCAAGCAAAGCAATATTTTGAGAGGCTAAAAATATAATCAGCTATTACAATAGATTAAAAATTCAAATTACATATGAACTTTACACAAAAATGCCTTATTGACAAAGAGAATTGTAAAGTAGCTTATACATTCAATTCTAAACAATATTAAAAGGGGAATTAACAGTATTTACCAATTGTGGTTTCATAAATGTCAAATACACAAACAATAAACAAATGATCTTATAAAGAAATGTGTATTTTATAGAAAATATTATTTATACTATAGGACAATATTGTTTATAGTTTTAGCCTTTAATGCTCATTGTGGATTTATGCATTGATATTCTGGTTTCACACAAGACACTACTGATATATTGCTTCTTTTCACATCAAACCAACCCATAAACTGAGATCAAACCTATATATTTTCAAATACACGTAGGAATATTTTCATCAATAACATGACTTTGCTTTTTCAAAAGAAAATTTACATATTTCTTAGAAATAAGAAAATAGATTATATAAAAATATTCAAATATTACTTTTAAGTGAAAGAAATGTAACCATTGGAAAAGCTTTGAAGTTTTTATCTTGCAAAATTTCCATGTGATGAACATATTACCCTTCTTTTAGAATCCGCCTTCTTTGGAATATTCTCTTTGGTATTCTGGGGTATCTAGTGATTTTTTGTATAGATTCTAAAGCTGGCTCTCCAAAAATAATTAAATTTTTTCAATACTTAATTTAAAATAAAATTAATGTTATAAAATTATAAAATTATTTTTGTTTGTTATTCTTAAGACATTGAAAGCAATGTCTATATATAATTTAATGGGTTAGGGGACATTTTTGTATATTTAAAAAAAAATTTGATAATGTCTATATAATGTTCATTTTTCAGTTAAGATTTGTATTTTTATAAATAGTATTTGTAAGATATTGTAAAAGCCAGCGTTTGTGGTGACTGCAGTAAGTTTGAATAAATTTCCATATTAGATTTATCATGATGCTGCTCTGGAAAGAATCTCAATAAAAGATTGTGAATTCCAGCATCAGACAAACACCTTTCTAATAAAAGTAAATGGCCACCATTTCCCAAGAGTACACCAACAATCCAACTCAAACACAAGTTCTTGGTATTACAATTTAAGTTTATAGTTTTAGAACATATTTTTTTCAACAAATTGTTGTGGCACATTAATGAATATAACTTTTGAAATACTTATATTGGAAAAGGACGAAACAATTAATTATTTTGTATTGTGATAAGTATATCCAAATCCTCCATCATGTTTTTGTTTATTATTTATAATCACCTCCTTCCATGAATAGATTTTAAAGATTTAAACCTTGATAATTCTGATATTTTTTTGTATATTTATATGTATGAGAAATCTTCATTCTTCTTGTACTTTAATCATATAAAAATAAGTAAAACATATATAAAGCCTTCTTTATATTCTAAACTAGTTGAAGAAAATTATTAGTTTCACAAGATGAGGCATGAGATAAATTAGGTTTACTCTGTCCAAGGAATATTTAAATAGGATCTTATTAAACTTTTAAAATTTATGTCAATTTCATATTTTGGTACTAAACCTTTTAAATTTTATATTCATCAAATTTACTTTATTTTACCAATCCTCTATTAAATTTCAGTTATAAAAATAAATTTTTTTGTGATGATTTTTACAAACCAATACCAAATGTAATATGTAAGATTAACAAAGTCTGATAAACATAATGTTTTTTTTTTGAAAATAAAACTTTATGTGTTTACTGTAGTCTGGCAGGCTTGTTTTCTGTAGTCTGGCAGGCTTAAGGAAGGGTTGGTTGGCTCTGATCCTGGCCCCACAGGAATTTTACCAAATTGTTCCCTATTCACTGACAAAATGAACTTTGCCATTCATACCATTCCTAGCACTATCCAGCTATTTTCAATGATCTCCAAATATACCCCCTTTCTAAGAGGGAAGAAATATTAATATAAAAGAATAAAAAACACCTTATTTGGTCAGTCAATTTACAGGTAAAGATAAATGTTATTAATAATTGGGTTAGACAAGTTACTAATTCATGAATTCTAAATGAATAAAAATTATGTAACTACACTCTTTTTACTTCATGTTCTGATATGTAATTGTAAAAAGGTTATGAATTAGAAAATTATCCATGGTTAAATTTAAGAGAGGTCACATTTTTCCTCTGATTTATATTGGATAATACTCTCACTGGCTTATACTCTCTCTTTCATCACATTTTCTATCTCTATTAACCTTTCTCACATTATATTATCCACCTATTTTGATGGATTTAACATTAATTTATCTCCTTTCATCACCATATCTCATTCTAACTTTTCCTCACTTTCTCTATTATAAACTCTCACGGGAAAAAAATGTATTTTGAGATATTATTTCTCAAAATCATAAAATCTGTATTCTCTTGTCTACTTTTAGAAAACTAAAGAACATTTCTTCAGTTTTCTCTTTTTGCTAGTTTACCAAAAAGTATTTGTTTTTTTTTCTAAAGCTTTTGTGTTTGATGTGATGGGGAGTGTGTGTACTGTGCATTATAGTTTTGTTTGAAAGGGCTTCTCTGAGTAAATTGGTGTAGATATTGTTTTCTATTATCTCTCTCATAAATAGATTCCAATGTGTGAAACAACTTTTGTTAGAACACTTTTCTGCAATATCTAGCCGCGAAAAGAACCAACAAATATTTAAGCATATTTTTTTTTTATTTTTGAATTGTAAATTGTGTTGGAATTATACATGTATATGCTATTTTGTGTTAATACTCAAAGTTTCAAAAACTTTAACTATTTCTAAATAAATTTTAAATAATATATTTACATACCCATACTTGAACTAAGAATGTATATTTTGTTTTTAAGGTTAATTTCATTTTTTAGCATGATCCTTAATGTAGTGTGTAAAATATTAAGTCTTGTAAAGATTTTCCAATTTGTGAGCAATAAAAACTAATGATGAACATTTATGGAACATTCAAATACAGAAAACTGGATATAACAGGACACTCCATGGCTTATATCTAAGAGTTTTGTAGAATAATGATTTTTTTGAGGTTTTTAAAGATTTATTTATTTCATTCCAATTTGAAAAAATGATGTAAAGCAAAGTTTACCTACTTATAAATAATCATTCCTAAAAAACAACCTAAGAAAACATATTTTCAAGCCTAATAATCTGATGACATAGAGTGTCCTTTTATAATGTTTTGAAAAGAAATCTAGAGACCTATATTGAATATAGAAAATGCATCTGTTTTTCAAAGAAATCTTTTCATTAATTTTTCTTGCATTTCATTTCTTTTCTTTAATTCTTTTAAGATTTTATTGTTTTGGTTTTGAAAATAATTATTTTGAGCTTGCTGATGAAGGTTGCACAAATCTGTTTAGAATACTTGAATCATTTTTAATTGTCTTTCATTTGTAAATATTAATCCCTAGTAAGTTATAAAAATCACTGATGAAATAAGATTGTATTTGTGCGATCTTAGAAAATTGTAGTTATTATTTCACTTAAATTGTGAAAAAATATGAAAATTTTTATTTTAAAAGAGTTATATTTCTCATATTTGAGTCTTACTAACCCACTGTAATGTTTACTAGACGCCCCTGCGGGTGAAAAACCCGGGAAACCTGTGAACCTAACCGTCAAGGAGGTTCCTGGAGGCTGGGTCATTGCTTGGAAGAACCCCGAAGGCCCCGCAGGTAAAGATTTTATCTATCTAGCTATTTAGGTACATGTAAATCTTTCTTCTAACGCTATCTTTTACCACCTACACAGTCATTGGGGCTTTGGTAAGGATTCAATTAACAGTAGGACACTTGCCATACGCTCGGCAGTGGTTTGGGCTTGCTACGATTAGTTAATTTTGGTCTGATTTCTTATGTTGAATTTGACTTTTAATCCCTTAATAGTAGACTACTAGATAATCTTGGAAGTTCCATCTCTATCTTTGCGGACATATCTCCACAATTATGACATTGTCAGAATATAACTTAATGGGAAATATCAATTAAAAAACATAAAATTCTGATACCCCTAATTTAGGATAGGGATATTATGTCCCAATTTTGATCATGGAAAGAAAACGAAGTAGCGGGTTTCGTCGTTTTTTCACAGTAGCTTTTCTCCTTTTTCTAGTCCCTGCGAATGTGTTGGGCAATCATTAAAATTTATCTAACCCATCTTAACCTAAAATAACATACCAAAAGCTACTGTGAAAATACGACCAAATCCGCTACTTTGTTTTCTTTCCATGACCCCATTGTTAATTGTTACCAATTTTTGAAGCTCATATTAAAAAAGACTCTTTACAGTTGTATCTCAACAAAGTAACAACATCAATTTAATTTCTAAATGAATCTGTCTATCTGTTCAGGGGAGCCAGTGTTATATTACACAATAGAAAAGAAGGAGGACAGCCAGACAGCCACCTGGGACCTACTCACAGACCATAAAATAGAACCAGAAGAAGCCAGCTATCTTAGTAAGTCAATTTTTTATTAGCAAAGCTACTTTATAGTGCACTTTGTCTGTCCATTTGTCAGCCAGTCCATAAGCTATTTGCTCTAGTGAGGTTTAGATCTACTTGATTTAGATATAGCATAAAACCTGCCTAAAGTCTTGCATAAAATATTTTATGAATGTGAAAGTTATTTTTTTTGTTTACCTCTATTCATCATGTTGTGTTTCAATTTTGGATTACCATAATTCAATTTATTACCAGCCAGTCTCACCTTTATTCAAGGATTGCCAGCCGAAATTTTTTTGATTTTATCTTTTCTTATATACCTTTCTACTTTTCTACTCTACCTTTTGACCCCTAAGTTATTAGAGTAAAACACAAGATGGGGAAGGGGTTAAATAATTGTATTTTCCTATCCAAATTAGCTTGTGCCAACTTTCAATAGGGTCTTTGAAAGTCAATTAATAGTGTCGAGAATTTTAACACAGCCAAGTAGCAGAAAACAATTTGCAAGCAGACAAAAAAGGTCATTGGAAAAGAGGGGAAGTAGTTATCTGTATTTACATCTATACTATAGATCTGTTCCTAAGCCAAAGTTTTTTCCTGATATAAATTTTGAAGAAAAATTACTTTGCTTAAAACTTTTAACCAGACAATAATAAAAATTTTCTTTAAATATTTAACTACTTTCCTAGTTGATAATATTAACAGCATACTTTTTTACCATAACATGCATAAAAATAAGTGTTATTATATATTTTTCTATTCCATTTATTTTTGCAGTTGTCTAATCCTAGAAATGTTAAATATTTGTTTTCTAGTCGTCGAAGAATTTTGCATTTTTTATAGAGCAGTTATTTTTCATAGTTTTAAGTGCTGCTTTAATGTGTTTTAAATTTTTATATTTGGTCTTTATTAGGCCCCTTTAATTATCATTACTTTTCAGTTAAGAACATGGGTACCGCCAAAGGATATTTATTCCGCGTGTTCGCGCATTCCGCCACAGCTTTCACCGCCAGCGATGAGTTTAAATATCCGATGCCGCCGAACATCAAGAAACGGGCTATTACCGCCGGTCTTATTGGTAAGCTTTGTTTATGGGCGTGTTCTTTATGTACCAGTAGAGAACTGACCTTATTTTTAAAATAGAAAATAAAAAAGGAGGGATATCGAGGGAAGGTAGGTTTTTGCTTAATCAGGCTAGAGCACCGCAGTTTGGTATTGGGGTTTTAGTGCTCTATAGGCACTTTGAAGGAAAGATTCATTTAATATTTTTCCCTTCTTTCTTTTCTTTCTCTGATAGCTATCTATCCTTCTATCTATCAATATATTTATCTATCCACCATATATATTAAATTTATCTATCTATCTATTTACCTATCTATCTATCCACCTATTTATCCATCTATTCACCTAAATATCTATCTATCTATTTATCTATCCTTCTAGGTGGAGTGCTGTTCTTTATAGTGGCCATAATTGTCTCTGTGTGTACTGTAAAGATTTGTAACAGGAGGAAGCGAAGAAAACAAGAACAAGGTTAGATTATTACTACAGCTACATGTTTGGTGTTCATACAATTCAGCAAAAAATATCCAATATGGTTTCTAAAGATGTTTTATAACTGCTGTATCACATGTATAGCATGCTAGCTTAGCTTTAGATTCTACTGTGATATTAAGTTGTGAAACAAATTTAGAATCAACCATTTTATTTTTCAGTTAGCTATACTTACTGAAGCAAATTTTTATACAAATATGAATATTTCTATTAAAAATTAATTGCTGTTTGCTAATTTTATATTTTTGCTGTTTTGTGTTTATATCATGTTTTCTTACCATATTTCAATTAAATGCTAAAGTAAGATTTGCTAATTTTACCATTAAAGCTAAAAAACAAGTTTTTTGCTGTCTTGTGCCATTTTTCTTTTCGATTTTTTACAGGATTTTGGAGTTGGTTGGTTGGTCTACCATCCCCCATCCATCCGCCACCACTGTATTGTGTAAAATTTTATTATATTTCAGCTTTGAAAGCCGCAGCTATTGCTGGAACCGCAGCCGGCACCTGTAAGTACTTTTTTACTTGGGCAGATATTGTCAATAAATCTACAATTCTCTGTCATTTTATAATGTGTCAGGTTTTTGTGTGAATATAAAGTAAGACTGCATCATACTAAGACGTTAAAAAGCAAGGATAACTACAGTCATAGGTAGCGCAAGAATTTTAAAAATTCAAACAATATTTTTTTAGACTATTTTTTTTAGAATTTTAGTATATAAGAAAAGTCAGATCATGTCACCAAGTTTTCAAAATATTTTACCTCAGATGGGCTAGGTATAAGCTAGAATAAATGTTAAGGTGTCTATAGAAGCGTCTTATTTAGTATTCTTTCCAATAACTCGAAACAACCTAGGGTCTATCTTTGATATTTCAAGTACTTTGTTCGGGTATTTTGTACTTTGTAATAGTAAAACGTCTGAAGACAAACAAAAGAACAATTATTTTAGGAAATTACAAAAGTTTGTGTCCGCCCCTCAAGTATCATAAAATATATTCACAAGAAATTTAAATTTGAGTCATTGTCCCTTGTATTACGATATGGCTATCAGAACCATCCCCACCCCGAAAAAAGGCTCTAAAACTTGTTTTTGCTTTAAAAAAACTTTCAGAGATTATTAAACGAGATGTGAGGTCTCAATATGAAAGAAAGATGTTTAAAAAATGTGAAACCCATGTTTTAGGCATCATAATTTGAGGGAGGGGAGGGAGTTGTTCCTCCCATCCAAAATTAAGCAGTTTTGCCTTTTCTTACTTAAAGTGTAAGTTATTCAAATTTCAACTTCTCTCATAAGATTTTGACGTCTTAAGTTAAGCACAAAGTTCAACTTTGTCACAAACTTTGGGAGGGAGAAAGTTAAACAATTTTAAAATATTATAATATTAGGGATGGACACAGCTTAAGAAGCAACTTGTATTTATTTTCATCAATGTTTAATTTTCAATTTCTAAAAAAAATGACTTTAAACACATTAAAACTGTAAAAAAAATTCTAGAATATAATAGATAGACGAACACACGAAGTACATAACACAGAATCTTCAAAATTATTGCTTTAATAATCGGTGTTTTCCCTCAAAAGTGTCTAGCGATCATAGATACACCCCCCTTCTAAAAAAAATTTGTAAATATGTTGGGTGGGGGGAGGGTTAGTTTGTTCTCTTAATGCCAAATGGACAAAAAATCTTTTAATAAGAGAACGTCAAATTTATGTGTATTTTGTAATAGTGTATGACTATTGTTATCAAATGCTAACTGAAGGTTAAATTGTATGAAATATGTAACTAAAAATAAACCTATTATATTAATAATGAAAATCTAAAATGTATAGCAATGCATCCTTGTAAGCTACAACAAGTACATATTTATGCTTTTCAGTGGAGCTAAGACAAGGGCTTATTAGGAAAAGTCCAGAAAGCGGTGTGTAAGTAAAACTATAACAACCACGCTTACCATATTATGTTACGTTTTTTTATTAGTTTGAATAAGAGACCGATCCTTTAAAGAATGTTTAGTGGACTAAAGTTTTTATATTTTTATTGTTCAATTTAGTATAAATTTGTTGTACTATCCATCTATTTAAGAAAGACTCTAAAGAGTGGGGGCAAATACTTTGGTACAACAATAGGATAGTTTTCCCCTTGCCCTAGATTTAAAAACCCTTCTTGTAGAACACCCTTTGCAGTATATTTTTAGCGCAGAGGTGGATTCTTAAAAAAAAATTGCCCCACTGATCGATTAGTGGGGCAAAATTGTTTTCGTGAAAAATCCACCAAAATCACATTAAAAATCTACAGAAATTAAACAAAATCTTAGAAGGGTTATTAACTTATTAACATAGGATTTTATTTAATTTTTGTAGATTTTTTTATCTAATTTTGGAGGATTTTTCAAAATAACAATTTTGCCCCGCTAAGCGATTAGTGGTGCAATTTTTTTGAAGAATCCACTTCAGCGATATATTATAATCTTAGAAGATAGATGGGACATTGGGACAATAAATTATAATTGTAACTAAATTTTGTTCTCTTATAAATTGGATAAAAAACTTTGGTACACTTAAAAAAAACTTCATTAGTTGGTTTACACTTGAAGTGTCTAAACTTTTCAATCAATAATTTTTATCAATAGGAAAAATATTTTTGTTTTTTATTATTAAGAATAAACATTAGTTTATCGTCCATTGTCTTATCCCTTAAGATTCCTAAAACTCATGTTTCAACTTCAAACTCGATTGAACAGTAAAATTATTGACTTTTAAGGATTGGCATTAATTTAAGTTTCGGTCTCTGCTTTTGCTTTTATTTAGAGTTTCATTTTATTTCAATCATTCACGCTGGATACAATGTTCAACATTTCATAATCATTAAAGCTTAATGATGATTAAAGCACTCAGTTTTGGGTATTTTAGATATTTGCAAAATAAAGGTTACTAAAAATGAAATAAGACCTAAGTTGAAATCTTGTATAACAATTAGTTTGTTCACAATCAAAACCTACAAGCAAGGAGTTATCAAGTGATATTTATTTCATTTACAGTTCACTAAAGATTACCAACAAAAACCCTATATGACATATAAGGGAAACCTTTTGTTATATATTTTAAGCATTGTTTTATAAGTTGCTGTGTTTATTTTAAAATCAAATTACCAGGTATCATCCACTAAAAGCAGATAGAAAAGGGACCTTTCTGCTAGGTTTTATAAATATCATCTAGACTATGAAAGAGAGTTCGAATTGAGTTATTTTTATAGTAGTTATAAAAAAACATTTACAAAAAATGTAAAAAAAATCTAATTAGACACCAGCTTTTTCAAAATATAAATGCTTTATTACCTGTTGTTAAAAAATGTAAAATTAGATCATATAAAGTTTTATGTAATTAAAAATACTTTGATGAAAGTATTTCTGTTGTTTTATTTTGTTTTAAGTAATATAAATAATTAATGTTTTCTGATAGTTTTTTCTTGTGGTAAGAACTAAACAAATAAATAATATAGATTCTAAAAACAACTTTTAAATAAAGAGAAACTACATGTCTTTTTGGAGCAAAGCTATTCTGTAACAAAGTCTGTGGCGGGTTTTCCCCAAATGCATAGTCAAGCACTAACCCCTCCCCCCCCCCCATATTTTGTAATAAACTGAAAATAATTTGAGGGTATTTTCGGTTTTTTCTTTTAGATCAGGTTAGGTTAGGTTAAAGGGAATTCTGGGTGTCCCATCAGGTTAAGAGCATGTAAGTATAGGTCTTTCATTGTTTGGGCCTCCTGCAAGGGTTAAGCAAAATTACTTAATTGAAATTTGTTTCAATAACGCCCTTTCTTATTGCCTTACTGTTTTAAAATGTCCTTAGATCTTTGCCTGACTAAAATTTAGTTACATCCAAGTATTAATTTTGTCAATCACAGCTACGCTACTAATGGATATTACTATCAATCTAAAAAAAAACTAAACTTATCAACTATAAATAAACAGTATAAAAGCACAAATTTCAACCATACCCAAGAATAAAGGTTGTATTAACAAAGTGTTTAATTTCAGCATACAGCATGGTCGCTTGTAGAGAGACAAGGAATGGAAGTAATGTGAGTCAAGTTCCACTTAAAAGGTAAAGTTTTTTTTTTAATAATAACAAGGACAATTACGTTCAATAGTAGCAAAGCGTTTAGAATTATATGAAAAAGCTAAATATTAGGTTACACGTAATGAGAGAAAAAAATTTAAATTTTTTTAAAATTGTTACTTTTAATTTCAGTTATCACAAAAATTGTACAGTTATTTATTTTAGAGGGCGGGTTTTAGAGTTATAGTTTTACTCTAAAAAAATAAGATAGGAATATTGGACTATACAATCATTCTGTTGCCCTCTCAATTTTTGACTAAAAAAAAAAAATTTTTACAATTATTAAATTTTGATTGGTTGGTTCAAACTAGCAGTGTCCAACTTTTGAATAATATATAATAACTTATTTTAATGATCATTATTTTGGATCTACATCAATTTATCACCCATTGTCATATGCCTTTAAATACCCAAAAGTCAAATAATCTGATCACTCTATAAAACAAAATTTACTTTTCAATATTTTTATTATGTTATTTCAATTTTAAGCTTGCAATATTTCAAAACATGTTTTCACAGTCATTGAACTAATATTATTTATTAATTTTTATTGCAATCATAGGATGAAAGGTAAGTTTTTTTCTTCAAATTAATTATTTTAGTAATGTAATTTTTCATTATTTTATTTAATAAGTTAGTAGTTACAAATAGTAGATAATTGATTGAAATAGGAATAATTCAAAATTGATATTACAGGATTAGTTTAATAGGTGAAAAATTGTTATCTCCTTAGTAATTATTTTTTTATAACATTATTTATACCTCCATATCAAAAATAAATCTTTCTTTAAAATTTAAGATTAAATTTGAAGCTGTTTATATTGGTGGCAGAATAGTGTATCCTCCATTTACCTTTCCTTGTATATGTATGAAGATAGATAGATAGATAGTTAATGTAACTATTCATATAGAATTCACATTGTCAATAACAATTTCAAGGCTCTTTCACAAGGCAAATTTAATACACTCTTAAAATTTCAAACACAATCATCTTATTTCCCATTTGTGTAACAAAACTGTAAGAAAAATTAAACATTCCCAGCGCAGCAATAAAAAACATAACAATTTACTGGAAAAAGAACTAGGGAATTTATTTATTGCTAGGTGATTTTTTTTAGGTCAGGTTAGGTTATATTTAGTATTGGGTTGTCCCACTGGGTTATAACACAGTTGGTATAAGCCCACCAGAGAAAGAGCCCCTCTAGTTGTTAGGCATTAGAAATTTTTTTTATTTTCAATTTATTTTTAAAAAGTGGCTACTTGTTGAAAAGCACTTTTTTGTCATCCGTCAATAAAAAAGTCATAATTGATATAAAAAAATCCGGGTATAGTCCCTCTCGTGGCAACGCCTCTTAAGGGGCGTTTCGTTGTAAATATTTTCACAGTAGCTTTTCCCTTATTTCTAGCCCCTGCGGGGGGCTCTAACCCTGCGTGGCCAATTGCCTAACTCTGCGGGGAAATCACCTAACGTAACCCAAAATAACCTATCAATAGCTACTGTAAAAATACGACAAAACGCCACTTAAGAGGCGTTGCCACGAAAGGCACTAACATCGTTTGATATTTCGTAGTGCTTATTCTTTAATTACCAATGCTAAATTAAACATATTACAATTAATATGCATTATATATATAGGAAGTTATGGACCGTCACGTGCAGAAATGAATTTAGAATTATATTATTATTTAGCTATCTTAGCAGCACAGTTACAGGACTGAAATATTCAGGCAGTTTTTTATATGTAGGCTCAAATTATTTAATGCTGATTAGTTTGTTTTAAATTGTAGTTACCATTATTTATAGTCTACAGAAGAGGTAATTATGTTCATATACTATGGGTGATACACATAAACGTATTATCCATTGTCCTATCCCTCAAAATCCCTGGAAATACTATAGATAGGTATACCTATTGAAATACTATACTATCCATGCTTTGGTGTATTTGAATATGTAAAAAAAGGTAAATGTAAACTACCAAGCTTCTAAAAGTAGAGTTTTTAAATCAGTTTGGAAAATTAAATAAATGTTAGAGCTTCACAATAAAAAGAACAAAACAAAGTAAATCTTACTATGCTAGAATTATTTCCTCCTTTGTAGCTAATAGATAACAAAAATTCTACATTTTTTTAGAATACCTTTCCATCTTGGTTTAGTATCTTCTGTTCTATGTTGTATTTCTTAATAGAATTATATGAATTTATATTTTGATTTTGAGTTTCTTCTTAATTGTAAATTAGTATTATTATTCATGGTGCAAATTAGGTGTTAAAAAGCTAAAGAGTGATAAAGAGACAAACAATAGGAAATTTATTTTAAAGCTTAGTATAAAAGTAAGCGGATATATGTTTAGAATAAAGTTCTAAAGCTTATCATAGATAAAGAAAAAAAAAAGATAGTTTTCATAAATTTTTTTTTGTAAAAAACATATCTATATCTGTGAAAAGTATCTAAATTTGCAAAGCCTGAGAGGCATATTTTGAATACTAATATGTAAATGGAGGTTCTACCATTCTTGTCATCATATATGAACATATTATAAACATATACCTACAGGGTGATAGTACTATAGTGTACCATTCTTGTCATCATATATGAATATATTATAAACATATACCTACAGAGTGATAGTAATATAGTGTACTATTCTTGTCATTATATATGAACATATTATAAACATATACCTACAGGGTGATAGTAATATAGTGTACTATTTTTGTCATCATATATGAATATATTTAAACATATACCTACAGAGTGATAGTAATATAGTGAGTGTTTTTTTTAAACTTATAATAACATATTTGATGGCATTTGAAGAAAAAAATAAAGGTTTTTAAAGAATTAAAACTTTGAAACCTTAAATAATGATAAGTTATTATTGTTACTTATAATGATTTTTTCTCAACCTATTTAAATTTTTAGAAAATTTTCTCGTCATTTAAATGACCTCGAAAACAGTGATATCCTAAAAGTTTGTCTGTTTGAGTGTATGTAACACTTGGCCGATTTTCATTGCAATTCAGCTGAAAGTATTACAAAATAATTTCCAGTTGCCCAATGCATTATTGGAATTTCTTTCTGTTAAAATAGAAGGCTGTATTTCATTTATTCAAATTTTTTATAGTTTTTTTTCTTTATCACCCTGTATAAGTTATAAAGAGCAACAGAGAGGCAGATATATATACATATTAGAGTTGAGAATGTAATATTCAAATATATTTTAGCATTTTACACCTCATATTTGAACCATTTGCAAGGTTATGTAAACTTGTAAAAGCTTTTATGTCATTGATAGTCATATGAAAGTTACTATATATGTTAAATATACTAAACACCACCTATTAAGAGGTTGACATATGTATATAATAGCATATTTAAAATGCATAAAGGCAAAAGCCTTAGCAAATTTAAGATGAATTAGTATTTTTTTAAAAATTGCTAAATAATCATTTAATTGCCTAATTAATTTTAGTTTAATGATAAAAACAAAGCATTTAACATTTGAAAGGGATTATTTCATACCTATAAGTTTTATCTTTTTGCTAAAGTATTTTTTTACTTTAAATATTTATGTGTAGATATCTGGTTCAAGTCCATGCAGTACCCCTGCGTAGGGCCCATACCTGCGGGCTAACTGGACCTGATACCCAATATAATCTAACCTAACCTTACATTAAGTAATAAATAATCATGCCTCCCCCCTTTCAATTAATTTTTTTTAAGTTTGGGGGGGGGGCATCAATGGATGTTTAACAACGCCTTTTTTTCTCATCCTATTGTATGTTTATATTTAAAAAAACAACTTATATTTTTGTTCTTTTTTTAGATCTAAGCCGGACCGAGTTCCAATTGTAGACCCATCAGCTGTTAAACTGGGACTTGTCAACATATTTGATTGTGTATCTGACTGTCTTATGACTGTAGAGACTGGTGTTATCAATAATATTAAGGTATATAGACAGATAGATAAATAGATAGATAGATAGATAGATGAAAAGGCAGATATATAGTTGAATAAATCTGCGTATTTGACCTTAGTACTGTTCTTATCTATTCAAATAGATAGATATAGTGATACTGATAACATATGTATAATGACATGAGAAGTTATCTAAAATATATGGATAGATAGATATCTGAGAAATTGACAGACTGACAGAATAACTGATAAACAGATCAAGATATTCGTATAGATAGATAAATGAATGGATGGAAAACATTTACAGATTTACAAATAGATATAATAATTAGGTGGGAGGGTATATAATGAATAAGGAGGGAATGGGGGGGGGGGGTTAAGTAAGTGCGCAGGTTTTCCCGGCTCACTAGATACTTTGAGGGAAAGTATCAACAATATAATTAATATTTATTTTAGGGAGGACTGCATGATGCCACTGACGGCCCAAAATCTCGGCAGAAACCTGCCAGATACTCCATCCGCCTTGAATACTCTGCCCCCACATCCAACAATGCCGCAAAACTCAACCGATCCACTGATTCCATCCAGGACGAAGGTGGGTTCGACTTAAAACTACCGCCAAACCGGTTTAGAACCCGCAGTATAGCAATTATAGCTGGCTATAGTCCTGAACGGGTGTACAGCAACATGCCGCCTGGAGCTTTTGTGGTGGAGAGTGGAGTGTACAAGGTTGGAGCTGATAGGGACTATGTCAAATCTGAACCAATTTACTGGAAACAAGTTGTCTACGGGTCACGAGCAGAATCTGATGGTTCTGGCACATATCCAAGAAATCCTGCAGCTGCAGCCAGAAATACACAAATCCTTCATGGTCCCAGGGCTGTACCTGCTGCTGGCCTAAGTACAACTAGCTTGGTTCGTGGTCCTGACCTACAGCTGCATGGTGGTAGTACATCATTGAGAGCCAGCAGTCCATTAGAACAGGGCAAGCCACTGGTTGACTGGTTAAGTCCAGTTAACAATTACAGTGACATCAGCAGTGTTCCTCATCTTAGCTCTGCAGAGCGAAGCTTTCCCTCAACCCTACTAACCAACCCCCAATCAAGCATTTCCAGTCCTTATTCTCCAGAACAGAGTAGTGGGTCAAGATCACGGGGGAGGTTATCATCTCTGCACACCATACCTGAAGATTCAAGATTTAGTGTCACAGCTGATATTCACCATTCTTCGCAATATTCTAATTTATCAGAATATACCTCTGGCTATGCGGCTGCTGGTGGTGGCTCCTACAATTACATACCTGGATACCTGAACCGTGGCTTTTCCAATGCCAGTGAAACACCACGCTCTAGTCAAATACGCCATCACAGCACCCGGATTGACTTGGCATCCTTGCCTGGCGGTGAGTGGTCGCGAATAGCTGCCAGAGATGTTTCATACCCTGGCCATCAAATAGGGCTGCCATACTACCCTGCCCCGGTGCACCGTGCCATATCTCCCAGCACTCAATACCCCCAACAACATCCCCCAGCTCCACCAGCAGCATCTCACATCCAGCCCCCACAGATACCTGACATACGTGTTCGTCCTGTTGATCCCAAAGAGGTTGATATCTACCAGCGGATAGCAAAGTTAGATCCTGAAACAAATGCACGTTCAAATATCCGTCCCCTGGCCACTTCCAGCCCGCCAGGTAAACGGAAACGTGAGCCAGGCAATGATTACATCAATTCTAAGCTTTTATCCACCAACACAAGGTATTATTCAGATCTTGACAGGCCAAGTTCAGGATTACAACAAGCATTGCCAGCAAGATTATCATTGCCTCCCAGTGAGCTAGGCCTACCTCACAGCCAACATCAGCAAGCACAGCCACAACAACGTGTACATCCTTCCACCACTCAATCCCAACCCCGCAAACTATCCAAGTCAGGACAACGGTTGCGTGATCGTGAAACTCGCCTGCAAACACTGCGAGAACTTAGTGAGAATGAAAGTAGTACAAAAGGTGATGATGGCGGTGACAGACGTGATTATGATCTCATTAGTGTTGTCAGCGAGGGTCTGGATGCTGAAGTTACAGCCATCACCTCCAGCTCTTCCCCGGGTAGCTCAGGTACAAATACACTGCAACCAGGAGACACTGGCCAGCTACAGCTACATCTGCAACAGCATGATGATAGGAACAACCGTACCTCCAGCTCCAGTGGCATAGCCAGCAAGAATACTTCCTCTAGCAATCAAACCGGCTCCTCCCACTCTACCTCAACTTCTCTACAACAGTCTTCGTCTCTAAACCAATCTTCATCTCTAGATCTTGACAAAAGACTGATGCTTGAAGAGGGAATGGATAGTCTTAATGACAATTTAATTCCTTATTATGAAAATTGGCCGCCACGGCCGTATAAATACAGTCTTCCTCCGACAGTGGCAGCTAAACCCACAACTCTGTATGATACCTATCGAATAGAATCGTCTTCTAGTCCTTTAGACTCTGGTGTACCTCCGTTAGTAACACATACAGGCAAATATTCTGCCCGTATGACACGAGTCCTAGGCTCATCGCCTGACTCGAGCATGGAAACGCCTCCTTCAAGAGGCGCTTCGCGCCCCAATTCCTCCCAGTCAGCCCCGCTGGACCGGTCAGTTGACCGCCATTACGAGTGGGACTCTGGCCCTATAGACGACACAACCCTTGCCCCGCTGCCGCCAGAATGGGCCACCCGCCGGCGGTCGCCGGCCTACAACCCACGCCGTGACCGGGACATTGGCCCGATGGTACAGGCCAACCGGGACCGGGTTTTTAGTGATTCTGAAATTTATTCAAATGTTTTTCCGCGGCGTGGACTTCAAATTGATGTCGAGGCCAGGGTGAGGGCAATGAAGAAGGAGTTTAAAGAGTACAGAGAAACATTAAATAAATCTCCAGCGGCTGTTACTGATCCTAGCAGTCCTGCTGCAGCCGCCAGTACAACAGCTGCAGCCGCTCTTGTCCTTCCTGATACTGATAGATTAGAAAGTCTAATTTAAATTTAAATTCGTGATAAAAAAACTCTTGAAATGTGAAATAAATCTGCAGAAAAGACTTACTAGAATATTATGTATGTATAAAAGAATGATAATGAATCAGTTTGGTATACAAACCAACTGAAAATAAACAAAAAAATTTCCCTGAAATAAAAGAAAATATCAAAATTTATTTTACCAGTGAATCTAAAAGAATCTCTAAATATATTGACAAAATAAGACAGATTATAAAAGAATGGTAAATTATGTAAAATTGTATGTTTATGTATATTTGAACTGTGAGAGCAATGTTAATTTTTGATGCAATGAACAAAAAAACAACCAAATCAGTATATTGTCATTTATGATATTTGTACAAAACATAAATAACAAAAATATTAGAATCTCAAATACTTTATGAAACAAATGCGCATGTGTATTTGTGCTACAATCCAAAAGAAAATATTCTCAATAATAATAATAATAAAAACAAGAACGATGCTATGCTATGCTTGCATTAAATGCGGGGCCCAAGTTCGTATTGACGTGTAGAATGAATGTGGAAAAGATCTTTTAAAGTCCATCATTCTATTTTTAGCCAAAGAATTCAAATCCTAAAATTCAAATTTAATTTTTTCTAAAAAAAAATAAAATATCTTTGTCAAAAAATAAAATACATGGTCTAAAAAGATTGAGAGAACGATTTTTCTTTATTTTAATTAATTTTCCTTCTGTCTATAAACAGAAAAATGATGACTAAGATTTTTCCTTCAAACTATTAAATATTTTCTTTTTCTATTAACTAAAGAAAATTTTAATAAAAGTT
Source organism: Acartia tonsa (assembly GCA_900241095.1). Lineage (NCBI taxonomy): Eukaryota > Metazoa > Arthropoda > Copepoda > Calanoida > Acartiidae > Acartia > Acartia tonsa. The sequence continues at coordinate 24,517 of LS055076.1, forward strand.
TAGTTTGGTTTTTCTGCTTATGACATCCTAAATATTTATCCTTTTTATTTTATATTCTGCGGTAGTCTATTATCTTCTGAAAAGTTCAATATTTTTATTTAAAAGATGTGTATTCAAAAAACATTTTCTTTCATTAATTAAAGATTTTACAATAATTTTAATTTAATAAAGAAAAATAAGTTTTAGATACCCATTTTTTTTTGAAAATAATTAATTCCCATTTTTAGTATAATTTATTTAGCACAATTTTGCTCTGACACAATATGTAAACAAAGATCTCAGAAACATATTTTGTTCTCTTTTATATTATTTATTATAACCTAAAAACCAATAGAATATTAAATAAAATATTTTTTTATTGATTTCTATTTTGAATGAATCTAAATAAAATTGTTTTGATTTATTTTTTTGTGATTGAACTACTATATAAATAGTTCAATAAAGCTGTTGAATAGCACAAATTGAAGCTTTTATTGGTTCATCTTTTTAATATTAAAAGACAAAGCCAATAAGCTTTCTAATGAAGTTTTGATTATTAAGTTGTTACCTCCTAACAATAGATTTTTAACATTGAAAATGTTCCAATTAAGAAGTTAAAAATCCTCAAAATTTATTATATTTTACTATTTTACCATAGTACAACTTTGAAATGTTGCTGCCCAAAAATACAGCATAATAAATTATATGAATCAATATTTTTACACGTTTTATTTAAATTTAAAGGCTATTTTAAAAAGCACAAATGAGCCCAATAAAATTAATTTTGCTCTAGATAAATAAAATACCAAAGTTTTTCATTTAAAACCAAGTTTTGTTTTATTTTATAGTATGTTTTGTTACTAATGTTTGGATGACTGAATTAAAACGATAATTTTGTGATTTTAAAAAGAAATGAGAGTGATTTTTAATTGTTATGCCAGGTGCATGAATGATATTTTTATCCAGTTAAAATGATGAAACTAATTCTATAGTGACTTAAAACTGATAGTGAAATTATTTACAAACAAGCCTAGCTTAATTTCAAATAAAATATAGAACTTAATTTTTCAAGGTAATTTAATGGAATAATTTTCACTCTCTTTAAAGGCACTTTAAAAAAAGGTTACTTTTCAATTATCATTGCATTGCTTGAAATTCTAATTGACTGATTTTAAAAATACTTCTGTTCAACCCTATATAAAGTTCTATGAAGTATAAATCAACTTAAAAACAAACTGTTGTGATGTAAATAAAACAGAATTTAGAATATTTAATATTTATACTTCAGACATATTTTGTTCAGTGTTTATTAATTCAATGTTTTTGGAATTTGCTAAATTTTAAATTAAATAAAATCCAAAAATGAAATTTGTTTATCTATGGACTAAAGCTCATAATAAAAAGTAAATCCAGAAAAAAATCTTCCAAATAAAATAAATTTTTGTACACAAAAAATAGACCACATTTCTCTCTAATTTCTAATGTAAAATTTTTTCTTGTCATAGATTTATTGGAAGATTTTTTTGTCAAGTCTCTAAAAAACATTATTTGTAAATTTAAATCTTTATGTAGTGCCATAGATTGATAATTATTAAAATGAATGTTATTATTACGAAAATATAAATGAACCAGATAAGTTTTTGTTTATTTTTTATTAAAACAGTACAAAAAATTAAGCTACTCTATAATTACCTAGTCAATGAACTGCGAATGTTATAAGTTTAAGTGGGGAAAAACACAATATAATACAAGATAGCATTGATATGAAACTGTTTAAAGAATTAATATTAAAAACAATGTAGTCCTAAGATCACCATTGAAAAGATCAATTTAATAAGATAATTATATTAAGTTAATGATTGTTGTCAAAAAAAGGTTGAAAATTAGCATGTGTAGAATGGACTTTCTGGTTACATTTTAGAGATTGTACCAAACTGTTACAGGAATCAGAAAAAAAGGTTAAAATTGATAAAATTATTGTAACAAGTATGATAAACAGCCATATCAATCTTTAATTGAATAGACCTTAAGTATCTGTTTGTGTTCATATGGCATTTTAATTAAAGTCTTGCAATAGCTTTAGGTTTTTGTTCCCCCACCTGCTCTTTCAAATATAAAGCTCCAATATTTTAGGGGCACAGAAGCCAGTATACTTAAGAAAAGAAAATAGTAGAAAAATAAATATTTAGGATGATTGAGATAATCAGTGAATCTCATCTATGTCTCTGTATGTCAACTTTTACAAATTGAGAACATTACTCAATACTCTCAAGTAGCTCAGGGAGGGAAGGGATATTGGACTGAAAATTATACTGGCATCAAAGATATTCTCTTATTAGTTGGTTTAGGTAGCTTTTTTATAATCTTGATTTAAATTTTACAAACTATAAATTCAACTTATAGATAAGTAGGGGTAATCTAATTATCATAATTGGGGGTTGTAAAATGTACAAAAATATTTTCCATTGTCTTATCCCTAACATTTCTTGCAAGTAACATCCTTATAATAAAGTAACAGGATGTTTGTGTGTTTGTCTGTGTGTTTGTATGTTTGTACCGAAGGATCTTGCTAACCGCTACACCGATTGGGTTCTCCTTAACAGGGTAGCTTCTCATAAGTCCCGGGAAGGTTTATAACTATTTTCTTGGGGGTTGGGATATGCACGTCAAAAATTGTAAAAAAAAACATGTTTCTCATTAATTTAAGATGTATCCAAAAAATAATCTCTTGGTTTCAACTCATCTCCTTTAGTTTTAAGGTAGATATTTTAGAATATATGGAATTTTAAGACTGTAGAATAAGAGTTTTTGGTACTTTCTTTGTTTTCCTCTCATTTCTTATCCCTACCATATTTGAATGACACTGCAAACTGGACATTTAGGTGATTAGATAATTTGGCTGTCTCTACCAAAACATGGCACTGGAATTATACGTTTTTTTCATCTTAAACTAGAACTCATTTCTGAGGTGTACTTTTAACAAATTTTAGCATTTTTTTTCTTTAATAATAGAAAACATTATTAGTTTTAAGTCCCATTTAATATTCAATAAAAATTATCCTCCCCTCCCCTCGTTAACAGTTATACGTAAAAAAAAACTTTTCAAATGTTTTGTCAAAGTCAAGCTATCACAAATAGGCACTTAAAACATTTTTAAAAAATAAGATTTAATTGATCATAATAATAAAATAAATTAATATAAATTAAGGAAAAAACTAACTTTCTTTAGATTTTAACCGACGATGCAAAAATTTTGCTTGTGAAAGGATTTGGCATTTGTTGAAATATTTCACTGTTTGCATACATTTTATATTTTACAACTTTTCAAAAATATTTCTACCAACTTACTAAGGGCATATAAAAAAATTCTAAATAGTGATTGGATTAGCCCCCAAAGTAGCCCCCCCTCCCCCTCTTTAACATATATTTAAATATGTGATATGTGGATAGCCTACTTTAGGTAAGGTTAGGTTAGGTTGGGTTCAGGGTAGCATTGATGGATTTTGGCACCACAGGGATAAACTCCGCAAGGTTTAGGCATCATGAATTTAAATAAGGAGGGCTGGTGGGGGGGGGGGAGAGGTTAGTGCTCGCTTGGCACTTTGAGTGAAAATGCATACTTTGCTCTAAATACTTAAAGCCTTCTTCAAAGCATAAAGTAGTAAACTTTTTTTTGAATTGCTTGATAAATATTTCATGGATTTTTTCATCCTTGGTTTATAACACATATAAACTTGAGTGACATTATAATACTTCTTTTCATGGCCCTGACATTTATTAAACTTGATATTTTGCATATTATTTACACGCTCAAATATAAAGGACGAAAATATTTCATGGATGGGTAACAACTCTCAAACTTTCTACTTTGGTATCTGTAGTTAGCAGGAAAAAAGGAAAAGACAATTAACGATTAATTGAGGTACATCAAAAATTATAATAAACAAAAATACTCTTTCTGTTAATTAAAATCAATGGTGAAAAGTTTAGACACTGCTAGTTTGCATCAACCAATCAAGATTGTATAAAAGTGCGAGTTTTAAAGCCAAGTTTTAAAAACTTTAGAGGCTAGTATAATCTACTGTCGAAAATTAAATATCTATAGAGATGCAAAGTACTTTATTTTGAATATCCAACAATATTTTACCGTCATTCAAAATCTATGAAATATTAATGTATTTTTCGTCCAGTGTGGTGCGATAAGCTGCTTTTTCAACAATATCTTTTAAAATTAAAAGTAAAGCTTTTCTATATTTAGAGTCAGTCAGTCCGTCCGTAACGGTAAGCACTAAACGTTAATTTGTGCATGTTCTAATTGTCCTATGGATGTCAAACTTTTCATGATGATTCCTATACATCTAGTTTTTTTTTAATACTGAGCCTAATACAACAGGTTCTATGTTATAAGTGAGGCATCTCTATAATCAAGTCCTAAAAATGTAAGTATGTCCTTAAACAGTTATAAAGCAGTTTTGCAGCAAATTTACGTAAATTATGTTTAGACTTATATATCTAAATTCGGCTCAATCAATTTTTACACTCCATGGTAATTTTCGTTGTCCTTCCGTTTAGAGCTTCGCTTTTATAGATGTTGTCATCATTGTTTATATAAAAATATTATTTTCTATTCTTCTTGAGCATAGAATCATAAACACATTTAGATGTGGTTTTCTTCATCCCTGCCCATTGTTCAATTTCTGTGGGTGTTTATAATAAATCTTGATTGGGTAGTACTAACTAACAGTGTCTAATCTTCTCCACCAATAACTCTAGTCTTGATCTTGCACAATTTTAATTTTTTTATTTTAATTGTTTCATCCATTATATTCCTGAGTGCATGTCAGTAGTATAGGGAGAAGGTTTGGTTTTACAATCTTTGACTTTTATCACAAGGATAATATATTCAATATATAAGGTACTAGCGGATTCGCCTCTAGTCTCTAGGGGCTATGCCTCTAGAGGTAATTAAAAAAAAATTGGAGCTGCCCCAGTATCAATTTCAAAATTTTCGGGGAAAAAAATTGCAGCTGCCCCAGTCTCAATTTCAAAATTTTCGGGGAAAAAAAATTGGATCTGCCAAAGTATCAAATTCGAAATTTAAAAAAAAATAGGGGGATTTTTTTTTTTGGGGGGGGGGTTAGGGGTGTCCCACCCCCCAAATAAATAGCTTAAAACCACCGCAGGCCCAATAGGTATGTACCCTGAAGAGTAGAATCCGATTGGTTCAGCGGTTACCGGACAGACAGCCAGCCAGCCGGC
>LS055077.1:0-29656 GCA_900241095.1 Acartia tonsa
TCCATATCCAGCAGGAACAGGCCACAAAAACACTTACGCAGCAGCGTACACACACACACATGCACTCCACGCACGCACGCGGCTTCATTGCCACGAAATAAGTGCAGTACCAAAAATCGCCACTAGATGGCGCCAAACGTCCCGCCGAAAAACGGAAAAACGGCGGGAAAAAATACCGCAGCGCCACCTGGCGGACAAGTTACGAACTACGCGCTTGGCGCGAAAATACGAACTACATCACAAAAAACATAAATAATAGGCTACTAATTAAAGTAATATATAATTGTTAATATAACACCTCTGGGCAGGAGTAGTAATATATACATTCTTTTTGGTACAATGCGCTTCAGAAAGAAAGACATGCGTCGTCGGTCCTGCTATAACGCGGCACACACTTTGCTTAAAAAGTTTATTTAGAGACCGGTCGAAAAAGGGAGGACGACGGACAGTTGGAAAAAGGGGAGAAGAAGAGATTTATATATGTGTGTGTGTGTGAAGAAATAAAACAGTGTTATTAACACAGAGAGATGAATCTATATAAAAAATAAAGGAGCGAGGGGGAATTGGTATTTTTAAAAAAGACCGTGCATAATCCCGAGTAGCTCAGTTGGTAGAGCAAGTGCGCTTGAGTAAAGGGTCCGGGGTTCGAATCCTCGCTCGGGGAATTATTTTTTCAATCTTCTTTATTCATCTACTTTTGCTTTACATGATCCCGCTTGTAACGAATATAAGGTGGAAAAATTATTCTTTTTTAACATGTATAATCCCGAGTAACACAATTGGTAGAGCAAATGCGCTCGGGGAATTATTCGTTTTCATTCATCTAGGTCATGAACTTTTTGTTTACACGATCGAATTTAAACCCTCCGCTTTGAAGTGTCTTTTATTATTCAATAGACATATGTACAACATATGTCGCTGGATGGAACTATTTAAATTAGACTGTTGCCATCAATTCTTCTTAAGGCAGTGCCTTAATAAGCAAAAAAAGAATATGTTGTTGTTAAATTAAAGCTTCGACACTCATTTTCATTAATCTAGGCAGTGCCTTAAAAATAAAAAGAACAAATAATATGTATATCACTATTTTGACGCGTTTAGGGCGTGCATTAATAACACATATTAGAGTGTGACTCTTAACAACCGGATCTGTCCAGAACAAAAAAGGAAGTTTTCCAGATGAGGTCTGGTAAATTGAATAAATGCTATTTTTGAAAAAGAAGAAGGGGGCAAAAGTTTGGGGATGAATCAGTTTGATGGGGGTGAGCAAGAGTCATGGAGAGAAAAATCGAGCCCGAGAAGGAGAAACCTCCTAGAGAGTCCTCAGTAATTCTTATTACTCTTGGAGACGAAAAAAGCAAGGCTCCTATCAACATGAAGAAGGCCTTTAGCATCCAGATGGGACAGCTTGACCGGGACGAGATGGACAAACTTAATTGGACATGGAAAGAAGACAAGACTGAAGATCAGCGGGAACAGGAAACAACAGTCGCTGCAAATTGCCAAGGGAAAAGTAGAAATGGAGGAGCAAAGCTGAGAGGTGGTCGGTGTAGGAATGTGACAGGTCGTATTCGTACGCGAGGTGGAGCCACCCGAAAGGTCCCTTATGAACATGATGATGATGAGTGGATTGGAGCTCGAAGGCTTAAAGCCTTGCCCTCGATTCCGACGAGTATCACGACAAGAGGAAAAAGAAATCGCAGCACTACTAAGAAATATGACGACGAGAGCAGCAGCAGCAGCAGTAAGGAAGATGATCAACAGGTGGCAGCACCTACTCAGCAAATCAACGACATTTTGTTCTGTGAATCTGGAGAGAAGGAGACAAAGATCGCCAGGCAAGGGAACGCCGAACAAGAGGAAGAAGGAGAAACCCGTCAACAGCAAGCATTGATCGATGACATGCAGGATATGGAAATAGATGTGGTGAGATTTTTATTAATTGATTATTTTTGGTATTATTGTTGCTGTTGTAGCATTCGAGTGATGAACAAACGCATGACAACGACGACGGCGACGAGGGTCAGCAGCAGCCTCAGCCTCAACAGCAGCAGGAAGAACCCGCAGGAACGGACGAAGAAGAAGAAGGAGAAATGGAAATTGTCTACGAGGTGTGATTTGTAATATTTGAACTCGATCCATAACTAATTTTTTGCGTTATTATTTAGGACACTCTTACAGAAGACATTGTGCTGAAGGAGAACCTGGAAACATTATTCGAGAGAATTTTAATTCCTCTTGACCAGATCATCAACGAACTTCATGAAGGCCTCCGACACACTCACGCAATCGTTTCACGTTTGAGGCGTAAATGCCAGCCTAAGCATCTTCCTCGTGGTAAATGAGGCAGACAGAGGCTCTACGTTAGTTAAGGGACTTATTTTTCTTCCTTTTTCCCGTTTACACATTTTTCTTCTTTAGTTGTCATGGGAGAGAGAGAGAGAGAGAGAGAGAGATTTGAATACAATCGTTAGATAGCTTTTTTTTTCTTTATTGCCACGTTGCTTCATGAATTATAATATGTGTGTAAGGCAGAGGCTCCAGAGAGAATACGTTAGTTAAGCGACTTTTTTTTTCTCCCCGTTTACACGTTTTTCTTCTTGAGAGAGAGATTTGAATACAATTCTTTATTGTCATGTTGCTTCATGAATTATAATATGTGTGTGTAAAGAATACACTGATTGCCTGTCTGGTCGATAAGGGTCTTTCTTTATGACCAAAACTCTGCATGCAATGGCGCACGCGCGTACGTGAGGGAGAGAATATGTGTTTGAGTTTTTTGACCGCAAGGGATTAGTCAGTTACTTTCCAGACGCGAAAGAGAAAAGAGGCATTGGAAGTTAAAAATGAATTGTCATTGTCCAAATTGTCCGCAGGCAACTCAATCTGAGGACAGTCCTGCTTTTGAACATGACGAGCTAATTTGTCAACAATATGTAAATAGAGTGTACAGAGCAAGAAGAGAGTGTGAGGGATACGACGTTACGTTTCATGTTCAGTCGGGATTCTCTTCTTATGAGCAAGTCTACGAGTTCTTGGTCGAAAAAGAGTTGGACATGAATTATGGACCATTCCCGACCGACGTTGATCACGAGCAGAAAATGATGATGAGAACGTGCAGTGAAATCTCATCTGATGAACATTGTTCAGGCTTTGTTAGAGTGACTTTTTCCCCCACTTGTTTCTGTCATCCAGACGCAACACAAAATCAACAGTGTATTACGGGGAGCAAGACTTGGACTGTCGAATATCAAGACAAACACCCCTGCCGAAATGATCATGTGAGGAAGTATTTCATGACGGAGAAGCGTCTAAGGGCTGCGGAAGCTTTTTTTCAGCGAGCGAATCCTTGCTACGAGAGCGACTGGGACGAGTTCTTTAGAATCGATGAGGTTCACAGAGGAGTCTCGGAACCTCTGTTCAAGAACAAGTACATAGAGGTGATAGAAAAGAGAATGAGGCTCTTCACTCTTGGACGCAGAGCCTTTAAGAGTGATGTGATGAATGCTCTCTGTCCGATGAAATAATAATAACAACAACAATGAGACTGGATAAAAATACAAGTTTTATTTCTTAATCTTCAAGAATACTTCTGCGTGTGTTTGTTTAATTTCTTTTAATATGTGTTCGTGGTCGTAAAGTTTCTTCCAAAGCACCCAGGGTAATCGACCACGAAATCGACAGGATTTTTCATCCATTATACTAGAGGCTACGACATACTCGACATCTTTCATGTGGCTGGCGATATTAACATCTTCGTGACCCCTGAAATGTTCTAATAAAGGGTTTCGGGCCACGTTTGCAGCCAACACGGATAAGGGGAGGATCTTTTTGTTCAGGGAATGAATTACTTGTTTGATAAATGGATTTTCCTGTGGTATTTTACCCAAGTGTTCCAAACTACAACGGTAACCAAAGTAATAAAGGGCTGTAATTTTCAGTCTCCATTCTTTTCGGTCAGTCACGGAAAAGTGTAAAAATTCAGAACTCGTGTATTTAATCAAAACTTCGGTCACTGCAGAATTACAATTAAAATTGTAAAGTCCAAGGGTAACTAGAAAGCTTAAAGTCTCGGCGGGTAAGAATCTTACAGACGTGCAAAATAGTGTATTTTCTTCATTATAAAGACGGGGGGTTCTCTCGTGGTTAATCCATTGCATTATTCGACTCATAAAGTGATTAGGTTTAGGATGGTTTGCTAGATGTTTGAGTAGGTACTCGACTTCACGTGTCAGCTGACTCTTAAAATTACTTGGATATGTCCTGTGTTTCAAATATGATACAAACAAGAGATCTGAGCTATTGTCAAAAAGAGGGGTAATACAAATTGAAGTATGAAATGAAAAGTCCACATTGGGAAGGGCTTGAACACGTAAAAGCAGGGTTTCCTTTACACTCCCCGGGATTATCTGTTTATGATAATGCTCTTCAGTTTTTAAACGAAACCTCATGAAAGGAAAACGTGAAAGAGATGTTATGAAACTGTAGCATTTAACAGCTTTTGATGTTATGATGAAATTCATTAATCGCCAGAATTGATCTCCTAGGCCATCGATGTAAGTAACAAACGCAGGACTAGTCCAATTTCGATCTTCTGAAACTAGTTGTCTAAAGATAATTATATTGTCATCCCTAACACATCTTTTTACGGATGTTAGTATGCCGAGCCACGCGTCTACTTTCATTGTTCTTCTCCATTGCTTAAATAGGATTATTATTCTGCGTGTCATTAGCGCTTGTTCAGGGAGAGCGCATTCTAAAAAGTTATCGAGTACGGTTTCCTCACCATAACCAAACAGATCCTTTTGAATCGAAGGTATTTGTAGTACTCGTTTAATCACTCGTTCTCTTTCGACATAGGCTGGACCACTTGAATATGATCTCGAGGGAACACTGTGTTTCCTTAGAGCATTCCAAATGCGCTTTTCCCGGGAGCTCTTATAATTACAATTACATTGCTCAGCGTATCTCGTGCCGAGGACTGCACAAGCTACGAGGTTTTCGTTGCCCAGGAAGTCAAGATCGAGTGGAACCTTCTGTACGGTGTGGAGTATTAGAAGTACTTCGAAGAGAAGGGCAAATCCTGGAAGAAGGACAGATGAGGGAATCTAATATGATCGTACATTTCATTACTTTTTTATACCTTGACAAGCGGCCCAAACAATTGGAAGGATTTTTGCATTCCTGAGTAGAGATTTATCCACCCGTCGGTACTTGAGTAGTCCGAGAAATTCAGACTTGGAGAACTTATAGTTTGAAGGAGGTCTTCCCGTCAATAACGTCTGTCTAATGGCCAGTCTTTTACTCCGTGTTTTCGACATGGCGTCCCCGAGAAGAGTAAAAAAAGTTTCGTCTTACTTTGCCGCCGACCTTTCTTCTTCTTCTTCTTCTTCCACGCTCACTTTTGGTTTCTTCTTCTTCTTCTTAAAGAACGAGTTGACGATGTACACCTTGGGTATATTAATGGTCGAAATCATCAGGTCGTGCAACAATTTTATACGACGAGAGGGCTTTTTTGTACTACTCGTAACACAAGTCACGTAATCGACTAAATTGACTCTCCGTATTTCTTTTCGACCAACTGAGTGTTGTATGCCTACATTCAAGTTTGTGTTTAAAAACCTGACTGGTAAATGCGTAATAACGAATCTAAACAAAGGAAATGCTAGAGGGCAGCTAACCCTGAAAGGTTCAAGTAAGTACTTTCCCTCGGTTATTAGAGCTTTGCGTTTTTCAGCCTCGTCGTCGTCGGAACTCGATCCCGCCGTGTTTACATTTGAATGAGACGACGATGGTAATGAATCCGAAGTAGCGGGAGAATTTGAATAAATAAAATCGTACATTTTTTCAAACTCCGAGTGTCGGAAGATGTTTATTGACTGCTGTGACACATTTAAAACGAGATATGCGAATCCTGAAATGGTGTTGTCTTTAAAGAATAACATTCCCCGCTCGCGTTGAGATTTATCCAGTGAAAAGTAGGTACATACCCAGGTCCAATTCATAATATTTTGCACATTTTTGGTGAATAAAAAAACATCGAAAAAAGCCAATAGAGAGTAAAGATTGTTTGATTTAACACTGTGAGTTATTAGGAACACTTGCAAGTTTGAGTGTCTCTTGTGAACGTTTAGCGTGTCTACAAGTCCTTTGAGCATGCTTTTTGAAATTTTAATTAGGTCTTCAAATAATAAGATCGAACGTTTATACTTATGGAGTTGAACGTCGGACCACAGCACAGGGATAAAGTCTCCTCCACAGGGGTCTGTGGTTGGCGTATGGACACAGTACTTTGGTAATTTTTTCAGAGTTTTTATTTTAGACAGTTCCTTGACCGCAAAAGTTTTTCCGCTCCCCGACAAGCCTACACATAGCCATGATTTACATTTGGCCATTATTAGACAGATTTGCGATCCTTCCTCTTTGAACCACCTGAATGACTGAGCCCAGTCAGCTGCCTCGTTTCAGCTGACGTTGCAGGGATGATGGTAACTTCTTCGCCGTCATCCTTACGGGTCATTTTCTTCTTCTTCGCGCCTCTTTTCGGTGAAGGAGAAGATGAACGTTTTTTCTTCTTCTTCTTTTTCTTGCTCCTACGGTCGTCGTCGCTGCTGCTGCTGCTGCTGTCCTGCTCCAGGCTGGTGCCGTCGCTTTCTTCCTGGGGATTGCCATCCTTCTCTTCTTCTTCTTCTTGCTCATCCTCGGTCTCGGGAGGCGATTCGTTGTCGTGAATCTGACCCCTGTAAGCAGTAGAGTCAGGCCCGTTGTCGACGTTCTTCGATCTGTCGTCGTCGCTGTCCTCATCACTGCTGAAGACAATGTCAGGCTTCTTGCTGACTACGCCGCTGAGGCTGATCAAGCTTGCCTGTCTCTGCAGAGACGTTCTCATGTTTTCCTCCGGCATGACGTAGGCCTGGCACTTCTCTACAAAGTGAGCCAACCGGGGACTGTTGAGCCAATCGATGAACGAATTGAACTGAACTGCAAATCCCCAGTTTCTGCAGATGAAGGTGTCCTTATGCTCTTGAGGGATCGTTATCATGGCATGATCGGGGACGAACTTGTCATATCCAGGGTACATGCCATTAGAGACAATCTTTAGGCCCAGGGTGATGTCGTTGGTTTCAATTTTAACCTCCTGTTCATGCTCCAGCTTACGACAAAGCTCAAAACAGGACATTTCAATGATCAAGCGCGATTCTCCCTTGATTGGACCGTCTGTGGGAAAAGTCTGAGGCAGTCCACACTCGATCACCTTTGTCACCTGCTGGAGTGGGACGCTCATGCTGTGGTCCTTGTTCTCCTCCAGGAACAGTTTCTTGTACTCGTCGACGCAAGACATGATGGTTTCCGTGATCTTTGCAGGTCGGTCATCTTTGAAGGCCTTGATGAAAGATTTTAAATCGACGACAACGACTCTATGGCGACGCCCCACGCCAGTGCTGCCGTCATACTTTGAAGAAAACGACGACTGGTACGGATTTTGGCGAATCAGTTCGGGAGCTTTCCAGTCGGTCAAGATGGTCACCAGAGCCCCTTTTCCACGACTAAACGCAGGCCAATAGCGTCTATAAGCGTAGAAGAATTGCTGTGCCTGAGAGGGGAATGAGAAAAATGTGATAAAATGCAATATTATATTTATAAATATGTATAGTCTTACGCTGGCGACTGCCCTGCTGGAATCGGGCACGATGCAAAAGCTGGCCACATGCGATGAGAGGAGTTTGTAATCACGGGAAAAGATTCCCGTGATTGTCTTGAACTCTTTTTTCTTCTTCTTCGGATTCATCTTCTTACGTAAAGAACCGACGGTTGAAGACTGAAGAGAAAAAACAGTGACGGCTTATAAATAGCCCCTTTGGTTGGCTGTGTTTCGGCACGACCGACGAGACGCTCGTGCGATTATTGGTTGCGCCGCAAAAATCCCGCTGAAATTGAGCTGGCTAGACTTTTTTTTGCATTTTATTTTTCAGACTCTGAAACTGCTATTGTGGCATGGATCTTGAACGACGAGGAGTGTCAAGATCTGGCACTGTTCGAAAAGGAAATAAGACTTTTTATACTTCCATTAAACAGCTTAAAGCTGCACATTCGCGTATATTTAGTAATGAGACAAGCTCTGAACTATTGACAAATAGACAATTGGCACATCGACCTACGTGGAATTTAACCGGTGCGATTATTCGAGAACCATACAGATTTCCAAATACCAACTGGACACGAGGCAATTTGGAAAACGCATATGCAAGTTTGTTGGAATCTACCAATCAAGTTGAATGGAGTGTGTGTAAGTAAATTTTCTGTTAAAAAGTGCTTTTTTTTAATATATATTTCTATCATTCAACAAGACGTGACAGCCAATTGTATTATCAAAAGTCCAATTTACGAATACAGTGAGGGAGAATATATTGACACATCCGATCGTCAATTCGTATACGGTATTTTTTTTGGAGACGACTACAGTCGCTTTAGTCCTGACTATACGGGTCACCCTGTACCCTATAGGATAGAGTCAAAAGGTTGCATTATTAACTCTCTTACCCAACTGGATCAAGTGAGGACCGATTTTTCAGAGCCTGAGATATTTGACGTTTTGCGAAAGGCCTTGGACGGAAAAAGTAGCTCTTCAAACTTTGTGTCTGTAGGTGAGTCTTAATTTCCTTTCATTTATCAACCGCTGTTATATATGAGGCCTTTTTTTCAGTTAATCTGGTTTATGTATTTCTGGCCTTTGTCGAAAAATCTTCAATTCCTCCGGCCTTTAGAACAAAGAAGCACAGAGAGAAAATTCCCGTGATAGAGAAAAATCAGCGCATAGGGGATACCGAAAGAGAGGAACGTCGTGGACAAATTCTTTCAAGAGTTTACAATTTGACACAAGACTCTGGAGAAGAGGAGCCGAAATCTAAAAGGAAGAAGAAGTCGAAAAGTTACAAAACGCTCGCTCGAAGAAGGCGTCGTCGACTTCGTTTTGAAGAGTTTTGACAAGCATCATCATGGTGGATATTTTTCCTCATTTTGATCGTCTTGGACGATGTATAAATCCTAGTTTGGCCTTATTGGAGAAAATGGCTGATTTGTCAGGGAGGAAACTTGGAGAATTGTATGTCAATTATATGCAAAGAGCAAAAGCTGTTATTGGAAATGCCGCAACGATGAGCAGCTGTGACGATTCTGCACTATTTCACATGCTTCGGGCCCCGGATCATCCCAACTTTTTCGACATTTCGAGTTACAAAGATATTTCGCAGCTGAACCTGATAACAGGATTAAACACAGTCATTTGCAAGATGTCATCGGTGGATTTGAATAGACTTGTGGGTGGAAGTAGTCAACCAGCCTCGTGTGAGATGTTTTTCGACCGTCGAGTTTTCCAATCCTTTCTGAATAACGACGGGAGACATGCGTCGGCTCACTGGTTTGCCTTGGTGAGTGATGAATCTATAACAAATAGGAGGCAAAAGCGTAGCTTAAAGTTCCACAAGTTACGTTATTTGGGCCATTTCGAAGGAACGCCTCCCATGCTAAATTACAATCCCGAGTATGGTCTAATGAAACCATTTCCTCGCACAGTACAATTTTCCCATTCTGTGTACGGAAAGTCTCTGTCAATTATACTGAAAAGTCTCAACGCATGCACAAGGATATATGAAGAAGAAGAAGACAATCCTCTCTCTCTGCGAGATCTTTGCGCTAATAATAAAGGATTTTGTCATTCCATTGGTTTATCCAGGCCTGTGATTATTAATACAGCAGTGTTTCGAAAATTGTTCAAAGGAAGATTTCGAACATCACATGGTGAGAACCTTTTGTTTCTTCCGCTTACCACGTTACTTCCACCCGGAGAGACCCATTTGGACTACAGCAGGGCATGTTATATCGCTTTGACATGCGACGGATTAAAAATGTATCATGTTTACAAGGAAATGGAGCTTGTTCTTAGAAAAGAGACATTTTCCGACATTAAAGTCTTGAATGCCTCTGAGCGAAATCCTGCACGAATAAAGGATTTTATGGCTCAGCGGTCGACCTCTCCTGTGAGACGAGTAAAGCGATCTACTCTTGTCGCTCAGTATCACAGAATGATGGAAGAGTTGGAGAATCCTCCTCCTCCTATACAGCAACCGGAGATTGCAGCAGCAGCAGCAGCGGAAGAAACTTTGGAGAGTGATTATGAATCTTCGTCTTCCAGCGGGAAAAGACAATCATCGTCGAACGACAGCGACGACATCGTTCCGTTTAAAAGGCGAAAAAAGTCGGCTCTTATAGCCGAGTTGGATACAACGTCAGAAGAAGAAGAAGATGGAAGAAAATCTTCCGAGTCGTGGTCAAAGAGGAATGAAATGAGAAGAAGAAGCAAGAAAGGGCCGACTGTGGGCAAGACGGTGCCTATACCGTGGACTCCTTCTAATTCTGAAGAGGAGGAAGTGGAAGAAGAACAAGAAAACCAACAACAACAAGAGGAAAGAGGGAACGAGCAACAGGTCGAGGATCCTATTTGTAGATTATGCAGAGAGGCCGACGAGACCGCAGATCGTTTTGACGTTTCCAAGGGACCCCAGAGAGCCGAAAGAACAACACCTTGTATATTGGATTTACTTGAAATGTTCAACTTGAAAGAAAAGTACAAGGCCAAAGTATTAAAGGCTTGCCAGTTGAGTCTTATGGGAATGGACATTGAAAGTTGTAGTGTAGCCAACACTGCCGACATTGACAGGGTGAATAACCTAAAGTTGGGATCACACTGTAGTCTGAACGTCGGCTCGAGCGCTTCATTTGAGGTAGTACAAAGACCTGTTTTAATAGGTCACATTGACTTTTTACACGACGAAGAGGGAGAATTGGATCGTCCCGCGGCCTTTGGCGCCGAGCAAGTGGAGAAGCTGCCCTGTCATGAGAAGGTGTTTCATATTGGAGACGACGAAAACGTGAACGACGTTGTGGAAAAATACATTAGATATGTAATTGACAGGCGTAACAAAATAACAAGTCTTAAAATTAAAATGTTTCAAGAACTTTTTGACATGCTGACATTGCTAAAGAGAAGACATAAGGAGTTCTTGGTTCCCAGGATAGACCCCAAGTGGCACAAAGGTCTTTCAGGCAGCTGGAGAGCCAGTATCTTTGGAAAACTAGAAACCGCACTCTGTCGCCTGGTTAACAACACTAGGATTAACGGGTACAATTCCTCAGGCTATGATTATCCTCTTATTATATCAAATGTTATCGTGGCATGTGCAAGCATTGGTCAATTGGAGGTTGGGGATATTGTCCGGGCTCCCGGGAGTCGAGATAGGGAAGGTTTTCAGGAGTTGTCGGACAAACCCATGCCTAAACATTGTCGATTAAGTCCGAAAGTGGCCAAAAATGGATCAAAAATCAAATTTTTTTCAATACCTGCAGCCTATTGCGCTTTCCATGACATTACGGATTATATCGTTCCAGGCTATAATTTGGCCACGTTTGCCGAAACAACAGGACTGAAGGAGATTAAAAAAGGGCATTTCTGCTTTGACGAGCTCAGTTCATATGACTATTTGGTGAGAACAACACAGCTACCTTCGGATCCTGCAGCTTGGACAAGTACATTGACGGGAAAGGTAAAAACGGCAGATGAGATAGCCCAGGCCAATCAAGACTTTATAAGGTACAATTGCAAGAATCTTCTAGACTACATATTGGTCTATTTATCCTCAGACCTTCATCTGGTCATTAAGGCTTCTCTAATTTTCTACACCAGTTTTTATGAGCTTACAAATACTCATACACTGTTGGGTTCATCGACGAGTATCAGCTCGTACTCGTACAGTGCCATGATCAATTATATGGCTCGACAGAAGTCTGTGGCCCCCTTTGTACCGGATAATGCTCAATTATACCACATTTTGAATGACAGCGCTCTTGGAGGGTTGACTATGGTAGCCTCAACATTGGGAGGAGAAGCAAACCCGAGACCTATAAATGAACATTTATTCCCGGACAATAAGCACACTGCGAATCACGTTTCATATTACGATGTGAGGAGCTTGTATGCCTTTGCTACGTAAGTGATTTAGTTTTTCCCCCTGCGTGCGTGCGTGCGTGCGTGCGTGCGGAGCACGGGAGGGTCTACCCGCGTCGCCCCCCGCCCCCGGGGCGACGCGGGGTAAGTTTGTAAAATCAAACCTTGTTCTATTTCTTTTACTTTATAGTACCGAACATCAACCTGTAGGAGAAGGCCAAGTATACACCGTGTCAGATTATAAGTGTGCTCGGGGACTCCAAGACCCTTTACGAGAGCATAATAACGCGAATGAGGTTTTGGTCGCAGTTCCCGAAGCCAATATTTTATTAACACAGAGGAAGGAGGCTCAAGTCTCTCAGATATTGGCCCTTCAAGCCTACAAAGACAGTCTTCACATTGGATCGTCTCTGCACGCAGGGATTGGTCAAGTCTCTTTAGGTTCTACAGCTTCTGACCGGTGTGATTATATGGTTTGCGAGCGTCCTGGAGTTTTACATTTCATTAATTACCATGAGAGAAATGTATGTAGTATCTTTGCAATACTCTTTTTGTTATTAATTTAAATATGTTATAGGTACATTATTATGGACATATGCCTGCAGCAGCTGTAAATCAATGGAGTCAATTTGGAGAGTTTAAGTTTCAAGGTTGCGGAACAACAGGCGGATACTTTAAAATTCATCCTCTAACTCTTCACAAGGATGGAATGAAGGAGGCTTTGATCAAGATGTACAACAGGGTTTTGGGAGAAGAGTTAGGTGTTGATATGACTCTAAAGTATTCGGCCATTTTTGAATGTTTTCATCGCCATGACGACGTGCACTGCGGAGGAGACGCTTCTTTACCACAATGGATCAGTCCATTCTCGAACACCATGACTGTACAGCAACTGCTTGATGATATCAGAGCTGACAAAGTGAATGCATTCCTGACTCTCCAGGGTGGACGAGATGGAGCTGATCCGAACGATCCTATGGACCCAGCGTCTCAGTTGGGATTTCTCATCCAGGCCGACGAGCCCGATCCTTTGGAGCTAGGGTCTCATACCAAAGAGAGCATACGGAGGAGGGGAAAAAGTGCATCAAAGTTTTGCAGCGGTAAAAAATTGACAAGCAGCCGATACGATTTTACAAAGAATGCAGTCACAATCTCCTCTCATTATTGGAAAATGTTGGATAAGGAAAGAGGTCTTACAGGGTACAGAATTACCCATGCTGTGGTATATAAGCCTAGTATGGTCTACGCTGAAGTAATAGATCCAATGTTACAAAGGAGACACGATCTGAAGAAACAGCCCAATCTGAAGCCCTCTGATATGTTATTGAGCTTGACTCTTAAACTCTTTGGAAATTCGTTCTTCGGAATGAGTCTGATACGAATGAACCGATTCAGCAAGTGTCGCGTCGTCACACTCAGCTGGCTAATGCGTCACCGAGATTTTAAAATAAAACGTAGCATGAATGGATGGACAGAGCGTCATGGTATAAAAGTACAATACTCAATGCCATACCACGAAACACTTAAACCGTTGGCACTGATACCGATTGGAACGTACAAGAAGAAGGGGCGCAAGACTTGCAACTTTGAAAAGGCATCTGGAGGGGTCTCATTCAGGGATATTGATAATGAAGCTTTGAGAAATCTTCTCTATGAAAGTCGTCATAACAAGGATGCCTTCTTCGATGACTCTGCAGAATCTTGTTCTTCCTCCACCGCAGAAGATTCTTCTTCTTCTTCTTCTGTCGAGGAAGAAGAAGACGAAGAAGGTCCGGTTACAGGAGCCGACTTCATTCTGGATCAAGCTCAAGTACAGGGTGGCAATAGTTCGGACGAAGAAGAAGAAGAAGAAGAAGAGAACAACGAACCGAAGAGAAGGAAAAAGAGAACCTACTATGAGCACGGAGACACTGCAAAACGATTGGAGAGAATGCCGTTTCAAATGCTCTTCCTCATGCCCCATAAATCAAACTCTTCACCCATCAGTAAAAGTATTCAAATTGGGTGCAGCATTCTTGGAGCGTCAAAGAAATGCTTCCTTTCTCGGTGTAATACTATTCTCTCGCTGTGTTGTCCTACGAAGGTCAACCTTTGCTATACAGATACGGATTCTGCACTCATATCGCACAAAGGAGACTCTCTTTTTGAATGTTTACGAGATCCTCGCGATGCTCCAAAACTTCATGCAATAATGGACGAGCCAGGCTCTCAGAAGCACGGAGGTGGAAAGTTTCACAACGATGGAGTTTTCAAATTTGGATACTTTCCAGGGATCAAGTTTTACCTCCTTTCAAACCAGGCGCATGATGATCCCTCAGCTCAAGTCTGCAACATTCCTGAAGTCTTATTTCGGGTTAAAGGGATTCCTCTCAAGGCTCAAAGAGAGCTACCATTGTCAGCCTTTATTCCTGAGGAGAATCAGCCCACGGCGCATTATGTACATTATAGGAAGCTAAAAAGCTCTCAGCACCATTCTGTTGGAATTAGTCATGAAAGTCGTGTGCTCTCAGAGCCCATTAACTTGAAAAGAACCAGCGTTGTAAGTTTAGCTTTTAATTTTATGAGTTAAAACCTCGATTTTAAAAAATATTTTCATCCCTGCTAGAGCCTCATAAACTCTCTACCTTTGCGCAGCCGAAGGAACCTGTTGCTTGACGACAGCGACATTGACGCCGACGACGAGGAGGACGATGACGTGTCACTATTTTAAACAAAGAAAAAATGATGCAAATAAATTTATATATAAAAGCTACTATCTTTGCCTTTGTTGCACATTGCATAAACTGCAGCTGAATGCAACGCGTACGCAATGGCAGAAACGGAGAGCGCTGCATTCTTAAAAGTACAACGGTACTTCTTGAAGAATATATCGAAGGGGATATTTCTCAGCACCAAGGATTTACAGCAGTACTGTATCGACAACAAGCTTGAAGAGATTCCAGTGCACCATCTTAATACGTTGAAAACGTATTATTCCTTCTTGGCAGTGTTTGCCAAGCCTAAGCCGAAAAAGTCGGTTCGGTATTCAACTTTTTCAATTCTTCGATACGGTGAGATATTTTGATCTTTATTTATCCCCTTTATTAAAATGGGTCGTATATACACTCATAGGGGTCGTCTTCATTGATCTTATGTTCTTTGATTTGCGATGGAAGAGTTCCAATAATAACTATATTGGAGCCCTCGTTGGAAGAGAGTACTTGAGTGGTTGCTCGGCCGCTGTGCCTATAAGGTCGAAAAGTCAAAAGGAGATAATCAGAGCCGCAACGTTCATGGTTGAACAGGGACCCTTCTACTGCGTAACAGCTCTCGTCTCAGACTCCGAGGCTGCAATAAAGTCTAAGAAATTTCGACGCTTTGTGAAGGAGAACTTTGGAACCGAGACCTACTTTCTCACATCCAGGAGCAAGAGTTTCCTTGCGGAATCTATGAGTATAAAAAATAGTATTTTTCACCCCTCTATAATTGCATAACCACGAGCATGTTATTTATAGTCGGTTACATCAAGCGCAAGATCGGAGCCTCTCTTTCTTATAATAAGAACTACGTATGGTTTGATAAGGTTTTACCTAACATTATTAAACAGTACAACAGACAAAAAGTGAAAGGTACCTCGTACCCACGGAATGCGGTCAATCAGCATAACGAGCATCATTTCCTGAGTCAACTGCTTAATACGCCAACCCCCACCTTGGAATTTAATCTCAACCTGGCCAACCCTGAAAATATTCCTACACCTCAAAATCAACCCTTGTTTGATTTCTACGTAGGCCAAAAGGTCTTGGTTCTGCGTAAGGTACATCCAAAGTACAGGAACAAGACCCACGCCTTTCACAAGGCCTCTATATTGGGTTCTTTTGCCCCCGATGTACACACAATCACCAGATGCTATTTAAAGAAGGCTAAAAACTTCTTCTGGGTGCCTGCTTACTCTGTAAACGATATAGAGGGAACATTGTACACCAGGTAGAGTGCGATGAATATATAATACAGTTTTCATATCAAAGGCTTATTCTTTTTTTAGTGAACTTGTTGCAACAGAGGATTCTCCCGATCCTTTTAATTAATTATAATGTACAAAGCCACCTCTGATGCGGCCTTGTTGTCAGGCAGAGCTCATAAAGGGGCTTCTGTTCACACAATCCCATACACCAATGCAACAACATCAAATAGGAACGCCAAATATCAACTGATGGACGTCAACCTGACATCAATTAACGAGGGTTTAACAAATGAGGATCTCACAGGAATGTTCACCGCAAAGTTGAAGTTTCAAACCATAACACCAACGACGTACATGTGCATGAATGTGTTTAAAAAGGAGCCAAAAATGCTATTTCATAAGCTCATCTCTCTACTGGAAGATAAGCAACTCAAAAAGTTCAATACAAACCCCTGGGTTAGCGTACCTATAAGGTTATCCTATGAGCCTTTAACCGAGGACCGAAAGGCGTACATTGCTCGTTACAAGTCAGATTATGAGGCTGCGAAAAAAGACATTGAAAATGGAGCCGGAAGCATTTGCTTTGTATTGCCTCCACATTCCAAGGTGTATTCATACTACAAAAAAGACTTTTCCGTGCTGGGATATGATTCCAAGAAAATTGAGGCTTTTGAGGATGGAACCTTCGGAATAATCAATACAGGGTCATTCGAGTCCAAGACTGTCTATGGAAAGTGGAAGGCTCTGAATAGTCCCTTGAGGTTTACAGATGAAGATACGGAGAAGGGGTTAAATTTAACCATATATGGAGAATACTTGGATAGTCCTACAACCCCTAAGCAGTCTGTCAGATTTGACGTTAACAATACTCGTATGGACAATCTTTTGCGCACAGTCGCGCCTCACATCATCGAATGTTTGATTAAGATGAACATTAATCCGAACGCTGTCAGACTCTCTCACAATGTGGAGGATGATACTCTTCGTTTCACTCTGAATGATGACATATTGGGCGTCGAGTATCAAGAAATGGCTCCAGCATTCGACATATGGTTTAAATTTAACGGTGCCTTCAGCACATTTCTCAATTTAGGCCTGTCAGGAGACGGTCTCATTGCAGCTCCAGAGTATCAACTCTCTTGGCCTGGAATCGTAAAAACGGATATGAATGACGCACAAATAAGTGCCCTCAGTTTTGAGTCTGATGAGAGTCTCAGCAATGCCAGTGCTCGGGTGCGTCGAAGGGACCTTCCAGACAATTGTGGAGTACTACTCAGACAATCTTCTTCAAATATTATCACCAGTGGGAAAGGATACGATGAGTTCAATCCTGGAAAGCTCCTTTTATACAAAGACAACACATCAAGAGTCTTCTACGTTGGAACAATCACTCTACCAGAGAACTTTGGAACTCTTCAGATTGAAATTGTAGACATTAGAAATCAGGAACCTATTATATTCTTCTGGGATTATAAAATTTCAATGTTCTTTAAAAAGGTTTAAATTAGCAGGATGGCAACCCTTATACTACCCGGTGCAGACTCTGATGATGATGAAATGGGCTTACATAATAGACCTAAAACTGGAAATACTGCTAAAGAAGAGGAAGAATTACCAAAGAAGGTTCCAGTACCTTCTGAGGAGACGTCATCACATGGTGCAACGTCCAAAGAGAATAAAAAGGCTGATTCAATCCCTACCATTGATAGTTGTGGCTCATCAGCAGATGACACGACTTTCTTTGATGCAAATTTGCACCCAATATTTGAGAAAGTTTCCAAGATCTCATTAGAGACAACTCCCAAGGACCCTGACAGCTCCATGCCTAAGGCTGCCAAGACAAAGGTAACTAAAAGGAAGGCTGAGGACTCTGACACCTCGGAAGAATACTACGTGTACGAGACTGTAACCGAGGAAGAGGCCAGTTCAGAAACGGAGGAGGAAGAGGTGACCGAGGAGGAGGAGGTGGAGGAGGACGAAGCTGAAGAGGAATCTAAGCAGGAGGACGAGGAGGAAATGGCTCCTGAAAAGAAGAAGCGAAAGACCGTAGCAAAGAAGCAGAAGACCAGCAACAAGGTTGCCGGTAAGAAGAGGAAGGTTGTCAAGCGGAAGAAGAAGAAGGTTTCCAAAAACTCTAACCCACTAATTGTCATTCACCACACTGCTGAGCGCAAGGCTGCTGTGAAGAAGAAGGTTGTCAAGAAGAAGAAACAATGAGTTCGCCTCCTCAAAAGAAGTCAAAGACTGGGACTAACATGGATGCTCAGGATCCTCTAAATTTTTCCAAGTCCCGAAAATATCCTAGTAATCATATCACATCGCCAATGCTAACCAAAGTTGAGCCGGTGAGTGGTACCAATCTGAAAAGTGACAAGGTTTTGGAATTCAAGGTTGATGCTGGTCCATACAGTGCTTGGCAATTCTGTCTCCTACCCATCTTGGTCAAGTACAAGATCAAGGTTGGAGGCGTTTTTGCAACCTCGACAGCGCTGGCCCCTCCAAATGCTGAGGGGGTTCAAGGAACTGCTCTGCATACAAATGCATTTTTCATCAACCCTGTACTAGGCGCTTCAACATTCTTTGAATCTGCCGAGGTGCGCATTCATAACACAGTTGTGACCGGTAGTGGCAACCTTGGACCTTCATCCCAGTATCTATATCAGGGTCTGAACAGACTGTTTGCCCGAACAAAGGACCTTGAAAAGATCTGTGGAGATGCTCATCTACTGATCAACACTGAGGAGGAAAGAGACTTTGCAGATCCTTCTGACAAGTTCATGGAGGTTCTCCAGGCTACAGACTTTTTGGACAGCGCCAACGGACAGTCGATAACTTCTTTTGCCAGTCTGGATGGATTTCCATTTATTGGACTGGACAGTTTCTCTCTCAGTCGGGTCCATGGCAAATGCTTGCCTCAGGAACGACAAGTCTTTCCCCCCAACACAAAACTTGTCATTAAACTCAACAGGACGTACCCGGATTGGTCGAGATTTGAGTTCAATGGATCCGCTTCCAATTACTTCAGCGCGGATCCAGCCGCCAAAAATCCCACTACATATGGAATTGAAGTGATTCTTGAAGAAGTTAGCTTAATGGGATATACAATCACTATACCATCCAATTGGACATACCCGTCCAAGATGCTCTACACATTTGATCGAGTCAAGTTTATGGAATATGGCGTCGCCAGTTCTCAGTACAAGACCACAGACTCCATCAATGTTGACAAAGGCACCGGAGTGGTCATGGTAGCCTTTGTCATGTCTCATCAAACCACACTGATCCCGAATCAATACAAAGCTCTCAACCCTCGCTTTTCATTTCCCGAAACTTTAAAGTCTGTGTCAATCAAGGTCCCTGGAGAAAAGCCTTTACTGTTTAACATGAATGAAAAGCTCTCAGACTTGGATACTGCGGACAGAAGTCCCACTGTTCGAGCCTACTACTCCTATCTGAAGAACAAAGCCAAAGTGTTGGACATTCCCTTCTCAAAAATGTTTCCTCGGGCCAAGGAAGGTGTTAAGAAGTACTCGTTTCGCCAAGCCATTTTCATCGACCTCTCCAACGAAGAGTGCGCTAGTAGGGATTTCGACCTTTTAGTGACTTGTAACTGGAGTGAGCCCACAAAGGGCTCTGGAAGAATTGTTTCCTTTTGTGTTAAACAAGAATCACTGTTATTGTATCCTGGTAAAGAAAGCGCTGAAATTGTACAATAATATTTTTACAGATGGATGATGATCATCAAACGCCTGAAATGCAAACGTTTGTCCCCGAACCCTCATTGCACCGATCGAGTCTAAGATCCAAGTTTAAGCGAGCGCCGCTAATGATTTCGGTTCTTGTTGTGTTCGGAATTTGTTCTACGTTGCCCCAAATTATCACATTGATCCAAACGAACATACAAACAGGTACAGTATACATACATTTATTTATTTTTTAAAACGATGATGTCAGTTCCATGCCTCCTTCATATGCATTATAACTTGCCCCCAAACTGGTCGGCGTCGACGTGGTCGCACTCCCAAAGTTGAGCGTGCCGTTTTGCTCCCTCTTGATCCTCTCCACCAGCTCAGACGCGTTGAGCTGGGCAGTCTGATTGAGCGTTAGCCTGAGCAAGGGCTCTTGCCCCGCCAAGTACAACTCGACTTGCCTCCTCAGAACGTTGCAGACGTATTGGCACTTGTGCAGATTGTCAGTCTGGTCAGCGCGGTCGTTCCAAACCACTCGCAAGCTGTAGCAGAGGACGCAAACCACGACACAGAGTAGCACAAGGAAGGTAATCAATCCGCCGAGCACCTTGTCGTACATGCCTGAAAAGAGTAACACACTTTTTAATTTAGAATAAGAACAAATTTTATTGTTCATGGGTCATTACCCCACGTGGTCGCAGTCTCTCCTCTGGAGAACGTTGTGGTGGTAGTAGTAGTAGAAGAAGAAGTCTCGGTATAGCCACTCCTCGACGTTGTCGTCTCATCGCCGCCGTATGACGCTCTGACCAAGGGTAGGGATTCCCCGGGTGAGCGTTGGTTAAGTAGACATTGGAGAACCGCGTCGTTGACCCGTTTGACGCACGCAGACTCTGACAGCCTTGGCTAAAGAGAGATAATAATAGAGTAAATATTACAGAGTAATAAGTTTTATAAGAACTCACCATTTCTTCATAGTGTTTTTGAACCCTCTTGAGCTCCTTCTTGTGCTGAGCCCGCGCCTCTGCAATCTTGAGCTTCCACTCCTCAATCTCTTGCGACAACTTGTCCACGTCGGGTGAGAGCTCGTCCTCCTCAATCTGGCGGATGAGGGTCTCGTCCGCGGTAGCGACGTCTTTGGACGGGATTTCCTCAGTGGCAATCGAATTCTAGGAATAGAAGCAATGGGCTAGTAGAAATAGTAATAGCTTTTTAACAGTTAGTCCTTACCTTCATTTGATTCAGCACCTGCGCATACGACTCGTTGAGCGCTCGCTCCCTCTCGACACGGCTCTCGTGTCCTTGCAGGAGAAGTGCGTGCACGTCGGCAAGCTCGTCCTCGTGCGAGTCTTTTTGAGCCGTCAAAGAACGCTATTAAAGAAAAAATAGATTAGACAATCAAAAAAATATTTTTGTGTTTTGCAACTTACATTCATAGCATTTAGCTCTCGACTCAAATTGTTCATCTCGAGGTTACGCACACTCAGCAGATCTTTCACGTCCTTAAAAAATAAGTCTTTAAATAAAATTTAGCCCTCATATATGTCATCCTTTCTATTACCTGCAACGCCGTTGTCAAAACGGCCTTCTCATCCTCGAGTCGCTGCACGGTCTTGTCGAGATCGTCGGCCTCGGTCGTAGTAGTAGTAGTAGTAGTAGACGTCACGCCCGTCATCGAAGTCGTCGTTGCAAGGGTGGTCATCGGAGGGCAAGAAGTTGCAAGGGTCGAGGCTGTAATATATAAAAAATAAGTTTAACTTCAGTAGAACAAATTATTATATACCTTTTAGTAGTAGAAGAGCGCGCCGAATGAGGCGCTCGCTTCTCTCGACATGAAGCTTTCCAGCCGCATCAATCACGTTAACCTCGACGGGGTAGTTTGAATTATATTCGGTTGACCGAACGTAGGCGTCAATACCGATAGGCTTGTCCACCATGGAGCCCTTGTCGTCCGCAGCCTGTCCCAGCAGCCACAGCGCTTCCAGTACGCGACGAGGATTCGCGTCTTCTTCCTTGGGTTTTTGAAGGTGGTACTTGAAGAAGGTGACGACGTTGTCGCCCTCTTCGTTCCCGGACACTTCATCTGCACCCATGTGCATGAAGATGAAGAACAGGCTCGCCAAGAAGGTCACGAGAGTGAACCCTTTCATGATGTTTCCTTGAAAGAAAAAGCATTATAAGACTTTTGTTTTGTTTTACCATTTTTTTTAAATTGTCTTACCCTGAGTGCGCGTGAAGAGAGGACTTGAACCTGGACCCTCCGCCGCTTGTCAAGGGTTTGAACCAGACCTTGACGTCGTGCTGCTGCTGCACGTCGAGAGAGAGAGAGAGAGAGCGACCAGACCTGGGCGTCGTACTGCTGCTGCTACACGTCGTTGTCGTCGCCGAGGGCGTCGTTGTCGTCGCCGAGGTCGCCTCTGGTCAAGGGTTTGAACTTGACCTTGGCGTCGTGCTGCTGCTGCTTCAGCTGCACGTCGAGAGAGAGAGAGAGAGAGAGAGAACTCAGCTGAGCATTTTTCGCTCGGCAGTCGAAAGTTGAGAGAAAAGAGAGAACTCAGCAACAGTCGCGCTTTTCTTTTTTAGTCTTCTTCCTCATCATCATTGCTCACCAGCAGTAAGTAGCAACCCGGTCAGCTCAGCAGCAGTCGAGCTTTTTTTTTCGTCTTCTTCCTCATCATCATTGCTCACCAGCAGTGAGTAGCAACCCGGTCAGCTCAGCAGCAGTCGAGCTTTTTTTTCGTCTTCTTCCTCATCATCATTGCTCACCAGCAGTGAGTAGCAACCCGGTGAGCTCAGCAGCCGTCGAGCTTTTTTTTCGCCTTCTTCTTCATCATCATCATCATTGCTCAGCAGCCGCAGTCGACTCAGACGAAAATTGAGCTTTCTTCTTCTTCTTATAAAAAGAGATCGACCTAATTAAGACACTCTGTAAAAATGCCGAGTCGCGAGGAAATCGCTGAGTAATTAGGGACGATAAATAAAATTTACTTCTGATTAGATAGTTCAAAGAAGTAAGTGAAACCTGTCAGACATGAATCTTTATATTCTTTGTGCACTGTGGATCAACGAATACTCGTCTTATCCGCATCCTTTGAAGTGGGATGCTCTAAACAAGTGCGCCCTCGACACACACAATGGACACTCGTAGGATTTAATTTTATTTAATATAAATTGTATAACTAACGACACTATGTGTAGGATCTGTCTTCCTGCCGCATGGCAAGATCTTGAACTTTGCGACTCGTTTGAGGAGGCTATTGAGCGAACGGGCATTTGTAGGAATAATAATATACGTTCATACATATTAAGACTGCATAGTTATCGTTGTAGCAATTGTAACGCATGAATCCCTCATCCCGCCTCCGACTGATCTGACAACCACAACTGCTTCAACCACCACGACGACTGCAAGAGAAACCTCTAACGAGGGCTGGTCCTCCTGGTCCTCATGGTCAACGTGCCACTGTGTCAATGAGTTCGATGTAGGAACTCGTGAACGAAACCGACGATGCCACGAAGGTTCTCAATGTGCAGGGAATCAAATGGGGTTCGAACCTTGCGAATGCGGCGGTAACAAAAAATAATAATTTCATTCTTGATTATTAGTCAACAGAGGCTTAAAAATATTCCAGGCTCACCAACTGCCCCTTGGTCTGAATGGTCTGGTTGCAGTACCACATGTGGTTTCAGCACAAGGACTCGCTCTCGATCATGCGAGCTGTGCGCATCAGGTGTGGACATTGATACAACTCGGTGTCGCGTACCCTCTGAATGCCCGGACGCATACGGAGAATGCAGCGTCACCTGTGGAACAGGTGTACAAATGCTCTTAGATCAACAAAGCTGTCCAGGCTGCTCTAAGCGCAGAGTGTGTCATAATTCAGACCCCTGTCCTCGTAATTAAATTATGTCCAGATTATTTTTCATACGATTTTTACTAATACAATATTTTATAGTACTCTGGACGTCGTGGTCTGAATGGTCTCAATGCTCTCCAAACTCTTCATGTTTCGACCAAACGACTCGTACCCGAACCTGCAGTGGCGTTGACTGTCCCCCAGAGAGAAAGATCGAGCGTGAAGTTCATTATTGTCTATCTCGTCCTTGTTACCGCTGGAGTAGCTGGTCAAAATGGTCTGCCTGCAGCACTCGCTGCGTAGACAAATCTGAAACCGAGAACTCTCAAGCGACACGCCGTAGAGATTGTCTCAACACAAATAATGAGATTGAGCCTCCCGCACTGTGCACAGGCGATTGGTTGGAATCTAATCCCTGCTTCAATGAAAGATGCACTGGTGGGAGTTGAAACTTTTTAAAATACATCCATTTATAAACTATGTTTTCTTCTTTAGAAATTTCTCTCTCGGATTGTAACCACTTTTTGGGACATCCTTTTGTTAAGCAGAAAACAACCCGGTTATCAGGAGAACTCTCAGTGGAACAATATGATGCTACCACGTGGAGAATTATGGCGCGATTAAATGACAGTCTGCCCTCCGTGTTTGGATCTTTCTGGACTCTGGGCAATGAATTTGTACCCACATCTGGAACGTTCCACGTTGACAACCTTCTCTACACTGACATATACAATTTGGATTCTCCCTTCAATATAACACTAACACTTCTTTGGACGGGAGGATCTGCAATTCTCAACTACAGTAACAGCTACTATCGTTGATAATATTAATTATGTTGGTATCTTATTTTTAAAATCCTAGATCCTAGCGCTCCCATTCCTCAATCTCTGACCAAGGGAGCAAGGGTCGTGGAAGCTAGCTTGTTCAACTGGACAGACCTTTTGTGGTGTCTACTCGGCGTAGCAATGGGAGGAATAATAACTGTCTGTTCGCATCTGATAATAAAACAATGTACCCGCTGCTGCTAATAACTTTTTTTATTCTTGATATTCGTCGTCGTCAGTATCAGACTCTGTTACGTAGAGGTGACTTGCCAGAAAACGTCCATTGAGCGAAGTATCCCTTAACTGATCCAGCATTCCGGCGACCTTGATTGATAAAGGCTGGACAACTTTGAGCATGACATTGGTCGCCATAATCTGATGATTCAACTCCTTCTCTTCATCATCAGACTTTGTGTAATATTCGATAGGCCACTAAAATTAAAAAAGAATGTCGTCATTGTAATATGATATATATCACTTTACTTACGTAAAAGTTTAGGATATCGTACTGATCATCCCAAGACTTTTCTCTTATCTGCGTAATTGGAGAAGAAGTCTGCGAGTATAATTCTATCTCGGCAATAACACTTTCCATAGCAGTGAGACGAAACTTGAAAAAAGCTAATAGCTCCTTGGCGTGACATCGATGGATTGGAGGCTTCTCAGGAATGTTGATATATTGGCTGGTCAAAATGTTATGCTGGGTAAACAACTCTTTCGCTATATCGTCCTCAAAAATCGTACACGCATGCCTCAATGAGTGATGAAAAAATTGGAACGACTGAATAAAGTCTGTCCATAACGAAACATCTCTGACGTCTTTGTCAAAGTATTTTATTGTTCTAACCACATGGTTGCATTCTTCCAAATGGCACCAATCACTATCCGCAAATCGACTGCAGTCAACCTCAATTCTTTGATCTAATAGAGAGAAACTCATTCTTGAAATAGTCCAACACAGAGAGTATAAACTGGATATAATAATGATCCACTCTTATGGGCTGCCGTCTTTCTAGCACCAACAGTCTTCTCCATTCACATATAAACTGTTGAATGTTGATGATCCGGGTCTCTAGGCTAGCCTGGTGATATTCTTCCTCTAATAATGGTACGACGGCCAAATCCTCAACAAGTGATAAAAACACTCCGTGATGACCTCGTCTAACGTGGTTATTGAAAGCTGAAAGTTCTAAAAACAAAGTGTAAAACCGGTCGTTTCTTTCATGGTGTTCGGCCATGTTGCAACTGACGGGTTGAACAAAAAAATAATATCGCAAACTTGGAAAAAGAATACCAACCGGCGTTCTATCTCTTGAATTCTCCTTTCAAGTTTTTTCTCGTCACGTACGACAAAAAAAAGCGTCCCTATGACCGAAACTCAGTCGAGATTCTTCTTTTTTCTTTTTTTTTCTTCTTTCTTAACTGAGTAGAAAAAAGAAGAAGAAGTCCCTCGACTGAGTTCCTCAGAAGAAGAAGAAGAAAGAGGCTCACTTGCTCTCCTACCCCACGAAGAAGAAGACCCTCACCTTCATCCAGTCCTGCGCGTCCCCTCGACCGTGTGTCGGGCACCGGATCGTTCAAGGTAAGAGAAGACGACGCAAAAACCGAGTTTAGCCTCTTAATTCACCTTTTTTCCCTTTCTCAGAGACGAGTTCATCCACTCCGAGTCGTTGTCCAGCGCGTCCGGCTACGGATCATCCAGCGTCGCGTCGAGCACCGGCTCGTCAAGCAGCAGCAGCAACGGATCGTTCAAGGTAAGAGAAGACGACGCAAAAACTGAATATAACCTCTTAATGTTCTTTTTCATTCCTAATAGCGCATCACCCCTCGACCGTTCGGCACTGTGCTCAAGTCCAACGCGTTGAGCACCTGAAGGATCGTCTCGTCAAGCAGCAGCAGCAACGGATCGTTCAAGGTAAGAGAAGACGACGCAAAACTGAATATAACCTCTTAATTTACATGTTCTTTTTCATTCCTGATAGCGCATCACCCCTCGAGCACGTCCTACGCGTCGACCACCGGCTCGTCAGCGCCGTCGCAGCGCGTCGAGCATCGCCTCCGTCGTCGAGGTAAGAGAAGACGAAGCAAAGAAAACCTGAGTTTAGCCTGTTAAATTGCATCTTCTTTTTTTCCCATTCCAGAGACTAACGCATCCGACCCTCGTCCACGTCGTCTTCCCTTCTCAGTGACGAGTTCATCCGCTCCTCGTCCGAGTCGTTGTCCCGCGCGTCCGTCGAGCACCGGCTCGCAGCAGCAGCATCAGCAACGGATCGTTCAAGGTAAGACAAGACGAAACAAAGAAAAACTGAATATAACCTCTTAATTTACATATTCTTTTTTCATTCCTGATAGCTCATCACCCCTCGAGCACGTCCTGCGCGTCGAGCACCGACTTGTCAGCGCCGTCGCAGTCTTCCGAGTCGTTGTCCAGAGCGTCGCTACCGTCGTCAAGGTAAGAGAAGACAAAGCAAAGAAATTAAGAAGACGACCCGCCCGCCAAGACTGGCTGCAGAGATTCCCGATAATAGTTCCGACTTTAGTGCGATAATAAGAGTCAAAATCTCGATAATAAGGCCCTAGTAAAGGTGTGTCATGACCGACTCGACTTTGTCCGACCTCTTAAGCCTTATTATCGCGCTATTATCGGATTCTGACAATAGTGCTAAAATCGCATTATTATCGGAACCTGAGAATAGCGGTGACCATGTTCGACGGGGAAGTCTCTTAATTTGCATTTTTTCATTTCAGAGACTGTCGCCATGAGTACCTACAGAAACGCCGTCTGGGACAGCGACCTGGCTCCCATTGCCTTTGGAGGCCCCGGCGGGTTCCGCTGGAACATGGTTACCACCGAGGTGATCGACATCGGTCGGTGCATCCACGTCGAGACCCAGTTCCTTCGCGCTGCAGGCATAACCCGCATCGTCGGTCGGCTCGAACATGAGTCGGTCGTGGCCTGCGTGCTGCGCAGGGACGAGCTGGACCGCGAGATGCTGGTGGTCCGGAAGATCGGCAGTCACTTGGAGTACCTCAAGCACCGTCGCCTCTTCAACCGCCGAGAGCCTCCCGTTGTCGGAGGTCAGGTACTCAGCGTGCCGACCTACACGCTGTCACACTTCTTGACCTGGGATTGGGAGCTGGAGGACAACCTTCCCCTGTACAGCAGTGACGGGGAGTACGACTCCGAGGACAGCGGGGATTTATAAGAAAGTTCATTTTTGTTTTTTTGTCAGATTAACCCTATGTACCTGAAACTTGTTATTTTTTGTTATCTGACCCTCATGACGTTTTTTATATATTGACATGCATCGTACGTTTTTGTTTTTTTATATATTGACATGCATCGTAATACTACACTATATATGACTACTGATAATAAATATTTATAATCAACTATAAGCGCTTCGCCGTCTCCGCATTTTGACCGTCGTGCGTACGCACCTTGCGTTCTTTTTTTGTGCGCCCAAACACTCTGTATATGTTCTCAAATCCTGTTATAAAACCTTCGAGTCACTACCTGGTGGTTACAGTATATTCTTTGTAACTCAACATATCGTACCATGTATGCGTTTTTTCATTCTCTGTGGTGGTACTTTTTTAAACCGGTTATTGAAGTGGTAAAACTTAACCACGACTCTGGAGGGGTCGTTCCTACCAAAGGAACAGGTGGAAGTGCAGGCTACGATCTTTACAACCCAGAATATGTCTCAATTGGAGGTGGAGAAATCAAATCAATCAATCTTTGTATTGGTCTAAGTATTCCTCCTGGATATGTGGGTATAATAAAAGACCGTTCCAGCCTTGCTCTACGAGGCCTTCATGTCCATGGAGGAGTTATTGACAGTGACTACAGGTTATTAAAAAAAGAGCATGAAAAGTTTTTTTGTATTCATAACTATTTTTTTCCTCAGAGGACCGATTTGCGTGATAATGAACAACTTTTCTTGCCGCCCTGCACGTCTTCAACCTGGCGAACGAATTTGTCAAATTTTATTGATGAAAGTGGATTCATTTGATTTGAATGAAGTACAAGTATTTAGTACATGTACTGATAGAGGAATAAAAGGATTCGGCTCTACTGACAGTACGATTTAAAGAATAAACCCCCGCTGGATCACTCGAATGTTATTGTTGTTATTACTATACTCTCTACAATGGTTATATAAAAATACACACACTTAAAAACAGTCACGTTCTCTCTATTCATTTTTCTCCTCTCGGCTGTCCGCCGTTCTCCTCGACCGACCGCTGAATAAACATTTTAAGCAAAGCTCCTGCTGCTTTAGAGTAGGGGGGATAAAGAATCTCCTTCTACCTGTTATACGAGGTACCAGAAAATCTATATATATTACTACTCTTGCTGAGCAAACATCAGAGCATCACATCACAAGAGTTCATCAAGGGGCTCATTGAGATCAGGAACACGCCCGCACCCCACGGTGTTTCGCCGGCCAAGGCATGTACAGGCAGACAGCTCAGATCCATGGTGCCTGGCATTGCGCAACCCGACGCTAGTGGGCTACGTGAGAAGCTTATCGATGTGCAGACCAAGTCTGCGCTCAAGTACAACTCTACAGCTAAGCCCCTTCCCAAACTCCAAGTCGGCCAGACAGTCCGCATCCAGGACCATGTGAGCAAGCGATTCTCCATCAGGGGGACCGTCAAGGAGGTCGCAGGAGACAGAGAGTATATTATCACAACAGAGAAGGGTGGCGAGCTTGTGCGCAACCGGCGATTCATCATCCCGGACAAGGGGTGTCCCACAGACACACTGCAGGAGATCCAATCCGCTGAAGCCAACATGGAGACGCAGCGGAAGATCAAGTTCAAGACAGAGCCGGAGATCAAGATTATCCCACCAAGGAGGAGCAACCGGAAGACAAGGAAGCCAAAGAAACTGATGGATTAAGCTTTGCGAAAGGATGTTATTGTATATTTGAGAAGATTTCGCGATGTAACCCTCAATCTTGGAAGGGGGATGTATGATGTATATTTATATTTCCCATGTCTCTTTCCTTTCCCCTTCATCACCAAACCTCTCCTCTCCTACTTCCTTTTCCTCATTCACTTTTCATGCTTTGAAGAAGACACAAGTGCAAATAAACCTAAGTCCTATTTTACTCTGTGTTGTTCATTGTATGATAGTAATCATACATGGCGCAGTCGTAACTGCTGCCCACCGACCCACCCAAGAAGTTTCCCAACATCAATCACACGGAGAAGCCGAAATCGCGATTCTGACGCAATCGGAGGAGAAACGTTGTGCCGCTGAGCAAACGTTTGTTGGCTGCACCGCTGAGTGAGCCATCCGAGGGAAACGGGGTCACCATCGCACCGAATCCGCG
>LS055078.1:7264-18968 GCA_900241095.1 Acartia tonsa
GTAACACCTATTTTTTGCCACAAGGGGCAAATGGAAATTTTATTTTATGTTTTTAAAAAAAAACTTTTATAAAACCTAAAACCCCCCCCCCCCCCCCTCCAACCTAAACTTTGATTTCATCTTCAAATTAGGGAATAAGGATTATTGAAAGAATTCAAAAATTATAATTTTGAATTAATAAATGAATTCAATAAATAAAAGAAACAGTCAAATCCACTTGAAACTTAATTTTTTTTAAAAACTAATGAATATTGCAAGTAGCTTTAATGATATAAATATTATGAATGGAGCCCCCCATTATATGTTCCCTTTACTATTCCTAAATCTCCCGCTAATCAGGGTGGGAGGGCACATTGGGCTGTTTATAACAGAAGTCCCCAAAGTTTTACAATAACTTTTTCTTATTTGTTGGCTTAACAACTTAGGGGACTTTTATTGAATTAAGATGGGTTTGTCATTATGTTGAGTGTCAAAGCGTTTCAACCACTTATTTTAATCTACAGAATGGTTATTCTTGTAGATCATCATTGGGGGTATTCATCAATCTATCGATCATTGGCTTTATCCCTTTAGATCCCTGCCTGGTAATAATGGTGAAATTTTGTTTTGAAATTAGGTAAATTCCTTGCATATCTTACACACAGTCCCACACACACCATATTTATACAATTCACTTTCTCACAAACAAATAACAAACATTCCAATATTTACTTAAACTAAACAAAAATAAGTATTTTTAACAAAAATATAAAAAAAGGTATCCATCTAAATACAACTTTATAAAAATTCCAGTTTTATTATTCCGAAAAACTGATGTTTTTATTTAAACTTTTTTTATGTAAATAAATGTAGGTTTAACTAAAATATTCAAAAAAAGACACTGTCTTGTAAAAGTAAAAAACAAATACATGTCTACTATTGACTTTTCTCTATTTTTGAATTTTACAAACCAACTTTCCTTTTTCTTATTTGCTTAATTTCTATGCATTTGGGTCGCTGCTAGGTTAAAGTTGACGTCATAGCAATGTCTATTTTTTTAACTAGTTAACAAAAAAAATGTGTCATTTCAATAGTTGAAAATGTTTATCTTTAGTGAAAATTTTACATTTTATAAATATTTTTTCATTTCTTCTCTTTTATTTAACAAATTGAGGATAACAAAATTTCAATTTAAAGAAAACAATTGTTAAAATCTTTTCATTGTTATCATCAAAGAAAAGTATTTTTAATACTGTAATGCTATTTTTGATAAGGTTTTCCTTGTTTAATATTGTGCATATCTATTCATGGCGCGTGATCCTTTAAGTGCAACAGGCGATAAGAACCATTTTTTTAATTTGATAATATTCTAACCAGGGTTGGTCCAATTATTCTGATATAAAAGTAGTAGGATGTTTGTCTGTGTGTGTGCAATAAAGTATCTCTTTTACAGTGAAGCTTCTAAGGTCCTGAGAAGTGTTTTTTTTTGGGGTAGGGTACTGGTACCTCCACACTTCCAAGAAAAATCGCCCCTCAATAAAATAAGAACCACTCTTCATAAAAGTCATTTAAATTCCATAAGATTTAATCATTTGCTAAGACAGCTTAACCTTTGAAGTAAATATAAACGACTGCTCTGTACAATGGTTGATTGTATATATCATTTCATTTGTGACATTATAGGTTCAAAATAGTAAAAATTTCATAGTATAGTAGTAATATGACAATTTAGAATAAATAAACTGTTAAATAAAATATTTGTTACAAGCCTGCTTGCAACTTGCAAGTGCATCTGAGCATAATCAACTATCTCCCTCCTCCCATAATTCATTCCAAAATCTATAAAAGTAGTTTTGGACCCCCAAACAACTTTAATTATTTTGGAAACTTCTTTCCTATATGATCAAAATGTAAATTCTGAAATATGCGTTAAATAATAATTTGCTAGTGTTTTGACCAAAGCATTAATGGGCTCTGTGTTCAAATGGGTAAAAGGCGCAAAAATAGCATAAAACCATCCCAAGGCATAAATGTAAAATCATTCCAGGACCTATGTGAAGCCTTCTAAAAAGGAGAACTTCATTCTCAATGTTAAGCTTTAGACAAAATAAAACCTTACTAATTTATAAGGCCAAAAAGGGGCTTATATTAAAGGAATTGGATATACTTAAATAGGAAGATTGTGTTTTAATATATTACTGTACAGTCCTTATCTCCTTTAATTTCTCTCTTTTTTCAGTGTCTATCACTTTATTTATTAAATTTTAATTGATTGTTGAATTAAATATTCCTTTTAATGTAAAGCAACTTTAACAATAGACATATTTCTTTTTTATTGTAAAAAATTAACGATACTTCCTATGTTTCGTCTTGGTCACTATAAAAATTTTCAAAACAAATCAACCAAGATAATTATGGAATCATTTTTCCTGTAATTGTTAAATTATCACAATTTAATCTAGCAAATTTTAAACAAAATTAATCATTGTAAATCATTTTCACATAGCAGCCTAATTCATTAAACACAAAAAAGCGCAAAATGTGATGAAAATTTAATGTTAGTGAAAATAAATGGAGTATGTATGGTAAGGAGGGCATACTGATCCTGGCATAATCCCACACTCTCACAAATATTCCCACGGTCAAATTGTTAACAACACATGTCAGGACGCCACACAAATCATCAAAAATTCTGCACAAAATATGCTTCCATGTTTTTAAAAATTGAAATAAAATTTTGTCAAGAGGTATTCAAACACTTATTTTCATTATGTCACAGTGAACTTATTTGATTAGATAGGTTTACCCTATTCCCATCTATTAGTTTTTTTAAATGTAAAAATAACTTAAAGTTTGCTTTTAAAAAGATTTTTAAGAATAGTTATTCTAAATAAACACCGCAATACAAAGAATAAAAAGGATTCTATGAATTAAATTAGATATTAAGATTTAGAAATCTTTTAGAAACTTGTGCATTAACAACAACTAAACAGCATATTCAAACAAAAAATTAAATATATATATTAAATATGAGGTCTTTTATAAATGCCTTAATTCTTAGATTAAATGTATTGGTTTATAGATAATTAAATTATTGGTAAGGATTCAGTTTGAAGTAAGATATGTAAAACGGCTTTATTCGGTTTTTGGTCTTAGATTGGATTAAAGTTTATTTTAAAATTCACATAGAAAGTAGAAAATGAGCGTAATGAATAAGAAATTAAGTATTATCCTTTGCGTAATAAAATAAACTTATAACAATTTTCAAAATCTTTTTTGTGATTGGGATAAAATATTTGATCACAAAAGTTGACCTCTAATTAAAACATTTACTTACAGTTGTACTTAAATCTTTGCTCATTTTGTTTTGAAAGTACATATCCCTGTCTTGGATGACCAGATCATACAATAATTTCCCACAGATAATGAATTTTTACAAGGAGAAAATAATAATATAGAAGGATTCAATGTTAATTAATAAAAACATTATATATCAGACTTTTTATTTCACGTAGGAAGCAAAATTACGGGTTTCTTTTCCTTAATAGTTTTAAAAGGGGTTATTGATTGATTTTAAAACAAAAAATAAGAATGTTTGTTTTCCTGTATGTTTTTTTTTCTTAAAGTATATTTGTTTTTCAAAATAAATTGCGCACTCAATATACTTTAAAGTGCCTATTATAAAGTGGAGTGTCTATGACTTTTAAGTATCATGCTAGCAATTTCATAAATTAGCAAAATTGCAAAGTTTTTATTAGCAATTTTATATTTTAGTTTTGTTAACTTTAAAAAGATTACTAATATTATGGATGTTACATTATTTGCTATTAAAGTTTGTTGAGTTTTTAACAGTGTAGAAATAATCTAAAAAGCTTGTATATTGTTTTTTTAAAAAACAGCAATGTTTTTGCTTATTTGTATGCATATCTTTGCTTGGATGACTTTGCTGAAGTTTAAACACGTGTTCGCATTGATTGTTGGTCTGAGCTACACAGAGAAGGATCTTTTGTCCAGGCTTTTGTTCGCTAGAATAGTCAACTCATCCTGCTTTCTTTAAACCCATGGTTTCAACACAACAACTCATCCATATGTACCAGGACAAAAAGGATTGACAAACAAAGTGTCAGATTGGTTTTTTTGTATTACAATCATTTTATGTTGACAATTATGAAACGTACTTAAGTATTAATCATAAAATCATGCAGTTTAGTTGGTGCAAATTTCAAATAATTTATTTTAAAATGTTTCAGCAATCTAAAGCTAAATAATTCATCATTAGTGTGGAGGGTAAATCTTGTGTGTAATTTTGTGTACATTAAGAAAAGTAAGAAAAATGTGCAAAAATTGGATTAGTGCATTGTTTTATTTGGCACAATCTATTCCCCCCTCCCCCCCATTATATATCCCCCTCCCCTGGCTGTCTGAATACAATTTGACACAAATTACAATCTGTAATTTTTTTAGTTTACAAGGATATTTGTAAAATAGTGCCATTAGATACAATCATAATCAACTAACAAGGACGGAGTCTTTAGAAACAGTGCATGAAAAATGGTTATGTTTAAGATATTTCTAATGTTAAAAGTGATTTTAAGCTCTTTAATTACAAAAAAATACCTATTTCTTCGTAACCATTTTATAATAAATCTGTGAAAAACTTCGTAGAAAACATAACTTTGTAGAATTTTCGAGTCAGATTTATCAGCCTGTATTATTATCTAACCTCTATGTCAAGTTGTAGAGTAGAAATTTTACTAAGAAACTTAAGGTTAATTTTATTTTCAAGGATTTCTTAAAGATTTACGGCAAAAATACAAAATTGCTAACGATTATATGATAATAAAACAACCAGAAAATAAAGTGGATTTCTACAAGGGTTTACATTTTTATATTGTTAACTATTATAGCTATTAAAATATGTAATATTATTATCTGAAACTTTATGTATGTATACTTCTATCTAAAGAAAACATGTAGAATTACTTTTACAAATGTCAGATTTATATTTTCCATGTTTTAGCTTATGGATGTGTGGATAGATAGATAGATAATACGTATCCTTAGCATGCGTCTGTCTTTATGTCTGTCTGTCCGTAGTACATTTGGGGATTATCCATGCAGAAAGTTGAGATAGACGCATAACAATAAAGTATTAAGGAGAGTTTATTATAAAGCAGAAAGTTTGTGCAATTATAGAGGCATAATTCTTATCATTCAAAAGTAAGATTAGAATATAAAAATATAAGATTTTTAAAATAAAATAAAGATCAATAAAATGATATAACATAGCCTAAATAGTATCTGTGAGTATTAGTACTTTTCTGTGGCCTACAGTTGCATCTATTATTCTAGGCACAAGACTCATACCTACCATTCCCTAGGTGTTGCCATGTAAAACAGTAAATCATGTTTTGCAGTTTAGCTAATAGTATAAGAAAAAAGGTCAAACCTAGAGCAATTAGACAGTTTAAAGGGGCAGATGGGTTAAATTTTGAATTTAGAAAACTTTTATCCTAAGCAATTGATGAATTTTTTGGGTGCTTTGTTTGAACACTATGCCTATCTTATATCTGGTGTTTACACAGACCACATCTACTTTCACTTCGCATACACTCACACACAATATTATACCCATACATAATATATATTATGTAAACCCACATCTAGATGTATTATATACATGTTTCTATATCTCAACTCACTTACTCAACAATTTTGTCTATTTCCTACAAAATTTATCTGATTTAATTTAATAACTTGAAGCAAAACTTTCTAAATTTCTTCGTTTCTATAATACATTGGTTATATTTCATCAATATAAAACCTTCTTAATATCAAGTTGTATGATCTTAATTTGACATTAAAAATGAATAGAATTTCTTTAAATTTTGTTTAAGTCATAAATTCTTGCTTTTAATAATTCAAATTTGTTAATTTTTATTGAGATAGTCAAAGAGTTGAGAAATATAGATATTGTGATTTTTAAAAAAAAATTTGTTGTGTTTTTTTCACCCATCCCACTTTCATCAAAATTTTCTCCTAATCCTTAAAAATACATATGTGAGCTAAAGAACTTTCACACACACACACACACACACACAATTTAATACACACATCTTTGTGTATAATGACCACTAGTTGTAGTATATAAAAATTATCCTTAGATTGAACCATATGGCTAGGAAGTAATCACTTTTTTTCATTATCATTTCTTCTAATTTTCTATTCAAATGAATTGTGTCTGTATAAATATATTATATGTGTGTGAAGTCAGTTAGGGGGGCTTATTATTGTGTGTATGTGTATTTGTGTGTGAATCTTATCATGGATAAAAGTTGGCTTGAAGAAAAAAAAGGTGTTCACCTTGATATACTTTTTCTCTGTTATATCTGCCTCTCTGTCTCTACTTATATCTCTCTCTCTCAATCTGCACACATACACACACACACATATATTGTAGAGTGCCCAAGCTCGCTATGTCAACTTGAAACTTTGTTATTAATTAAAAGCATCAATCTTGAAATATGTCTGAACTCTAGGAGTAGACCGGACAATTCTGCATTAGATACTGACCAACACACACACACACACATTTACACTAAAAGCACTATTAATATAAAGCACTTACAATTGACCAGGCAAATAGCATTAACAAGGGAAACTTTATTTGCAGGACAGAATAAATAATTGACTAGGCAATGACAATTGTTTGACTAAGAACTTGAAGCTGGATTCTTAAATAATAAATTAATTTAATTCTATTTATTTGGGTAACCATCTTGTAAAAATAATTAAAACCAATTTAACCATTTGGAAATTGAATGGTTATATTTTTAACCTTCATAAAAAAAAGCAAGTTAGTTTGTTACCCAAGTTGCAAGTAATTAAATAATTTAATGAGGCCCTATTATTAAAACCTTTCAACCTAGTCAAAGGAAAACTACAATTAGTAGATTTTAAAGTACCTTTAAGCTGTACTAAGGAATGATGATATAAAATGTAACATGACACAATTATAGCAAATTTTAAATAAAAAAAACCTTTAACCAGAACTTGAAGATTTTTTTCTCAAAAACAATAAGGTAAATAAAATAAGAGCTTAATCAATGTGCAGTTATATCATTATCAATACAGCCATTACATCAATTTTATCTTGTTATAATTTAAAAGTGAGTAGTAATTAAAAAGACATGAATGGATGTTTAAAATTAAGCTTTATTTAGTGGGTGTAAGTAAGTGTGAACCACCTACTGGGAAACTTTTATGGAAGCTAATAAAACGGACAGAGATTGAGTCTGTGAGCCCAAACAATTTTCTATTCTTGCTCATCCTTACACACACACACACACACACATTTAAAAAAAAGTCACACACACAAACTTTCACACAGATAAATACAGACTCCACTTATTATTATTCTTGACCAGTGTTAGATAACCCAAATATTATTATTTCACAGAGTACTAAACATTCTAACTTTCTAACAATTAGAATTCACAATAAAGATATAAAATTTTTAAAAAATAATAACTTATTAAAAAATAAAGAATAATGTTATTGTTAAATGATAACAATAACCTAACCGACCTACCTTTATATTTTAGAGAGAAAAAAATGTGTAACTGAGTTGTTGCTAGTGCAAGTGGTTAAATCCAGTGACCTACTGAGCCAAAGCTACAACCACTCCCCCCCTCCTCCCCCACTCGACGTCAACCGCCCTGTCCTC
Source organism: Acartia tonsa (assembly GCA_900241095.1). NCBI lineage: Eukaryota > Metazoa > Arthropoda > Copepoda > Calanoida > Acartiidae > Acartia > Acartia tonsa. Next base: position 14,970 of record LS055078.1, read on the forward strand.
CCCCACCCCAGCCCCCACTACAACAGCCCTTTCCCTTTCATTTCAAAGTTTCCCACTTCCCACTTTCCCCAAGATAGATACATATATCTATATTAGAGGTTTTAGAAATATGTGTCTTTCTTAAATACTGCTTATTTGGTTGTTAAATGTTCTTGTAAAGGATTGTCCTTAAAGAATGAATTTTATTCAAAAGAAAAATCTTAGAATATATGATCTTAAATTGTCAATAATGTCAGGAAGGCAATTATTGTTTTGTAGTTTGAATTTCTTTACCTTGAGCTTAAAATATTACATAAAAGTAAAATATACAAATGCTTTATCTAAATAAGAACTAAAATCGTATTTAAAGAAGATATATTTCAATAATAATCTACAAATTCTGACATTCAGGGTAATCATTAGTTTATAACTTTCTAGATTATGAAATATATCCTAACATTTTTGATGAACTCAATTAATTAGAGCTTTGTTTCCTTTCAAAATTCTTTTAAAAATGTATTAGCATGTACATTGTTAAAAAAGCAAGTATCTAAATTCTACAGCAAGAGTAAATCCACAAAATGAAATAATTTTGAAAGCCCCTAATCTACATAATACATACGTCTTCCCATCATATGTGAGTTTATAAGAAAGGGGGCGGAGATATAGGATAGGCATACCACCACTATGTGTAGGGTTCAATATCAAGGAGGGCAAGGGTTTGTGTGTGTGCATGTGATGTCTGTGTGTGTGTGTGAGTATGTGTGTAAGAGAAGGATGGGGGGGGGGGGCATATTTAAGAGTTAAGATTGAACCGCCATGTGGAAGGATAGAACCAATACGCCAGGGGCAAGAAAGTTGAGTTTCTTGTAGCCAAAATCACATAGAGAAATCTAAAGAAGTTTAGAATATATCTTTTTTTTGCTTACATGTACTTTAAAAATATAAATTGTCTATTGTATACAAGCAAAAAACTTTTATTGCAAAAATAAAAATTTATATTAACTTAATCATATTTAAAAAATAACAAAATTAAGTTTAAATTTAAAAAAAGGGATTGAGTACAACTACATAATTGAGAGTCCTTACATTACAAGCACTTGAAAGATACGAGTAGGAGTTGAATAATAATAGATACAATAGGAATTACATAGATTGTTTCCATAATAGATTATATAACTTTGAAACAGGGACGTCCAAGCTTTTTATGTTGAAGAGGGTAATATGAGGAGTGTGTAAAGGTATGAGTGGGTAGTCTAGTGTATATTAAGGGGGTTAAAAGGAGAGGTTTTAAAGGTTTTAGGGTGGTAAGCACCCCCTACCTTGTAAGTCTATGTTTTAAAAAAAAATTTGTTTTTTAAATGGTCTTTAAATTAAATTTTGAACATCTACTTTTCATGATAGCATTTAGCAATAGTATTGGAAACCTTCATCAAAACAAATCTTCAATTTAATCCTCTTCTAATAACAGTTTTTCATAAAACCTATGTAAGTTTAAGCATAATATAACACTCTTGCCCAAAAAACATGCCCTTGGGGGACGACAAACTTTAAACTTGTTAATTTACCCCTCAAAAAATTTTAAAAATACATTAGATTTCCCTTTCAAACCTTTGAAACATCTCATTCCCACCCCTAAAAAAAGCTTTGACGTTCCTGGGGAGTGGTTTGAAAATCTTATTTATTTAAATTTTTTGGTGGGGTTGACAAAAGAAGAACATTAAATTAAAATAAAAAATTAATTTACAATAAAAGTAAATTTTAAGTCCTTTTTATCCACTTACTCATTAATTATTTTCCTAGTTGCGAGGATAGGAATTATAAAAAAAATAAACCTAAATACAAGAAAATTGGGAATGATGCAAGCCTCTCCCCCTCCCAAAAAGATTTTGGATTGATGTACTTTTTACATTATACAGACTTTCAAAGATGTTTTTGATAGTAAACTTAACACTGCATTATTTACACATTAAAAGATTTTGAGGGACCATAGCCTCCCACAACCCCCAACAACCAAAAAGTTAGTTTTAATGAGTGATAGTAAATAATAAATTAGGATTATTATCCCTCTTTCAGTTTAAGTAGTAAAGTTCACTTAGTGGAAGTTTTAAGATGTTGGCATAAAATTTTACTATGTGCAATACTATCAGGAATATAAAGGATTAAAAATAATATGAAAACAAAAGAACTTCTTGATTTTCAGGATATTTATTTGTGATACTAACAGCTACGCCCTTGGAGGCCTCTAGGGGACTTGAGCGCTAGGGGGGATTTTTCTTAGAAGGGTAGAAATACCCTTTCTAGAAATAGTTAAATTCCTTCCCTGGGCCTGCAAAGAAGCGCTTCACAATAAAGGAGAATCATATCGGTACAGCGAATAGCAAGATCTGAATCTACAGAAAAACAGAGAGACAAATAGTCATACTGCTAAGTGTTACTTGAAGGCTCCATTTTAGGTTTTGCTTAATGACACTCATCTGTTGATTTAACAAGATTTTGTAAAGAAATGTGAATAAATCATATTAATTTTAAGGTAGTACATTATGTTTTTTTTTGGTCAGTATATAGAGAATAAAGTTGGTATTATTTAAGGAAGATAAACTATTTTGAGATAATAAGGAATCCCAATATGCTATGAAAAAATGTAGCCAGCTGAGTTATGGTTTCATTCATACGCCACATAAAACACTAGGTGGATAGGCTTAGTACGAAGCAGATATTTTAATATACAATTTCAAAAGCAAAGCTTTTCTATAAATAGGGTTGTACGCAGCTATACCATTAACGAAAATAATTCAAAAAAAATCACAAAACTTATACGTGCTTTTCAGCTGTCGTTGGGGGAACATATTGTAAAATTTACGACCTCTCCATTTGCCCCCCAAATATAATTTAAGATTTATTTCACTTGTTGGTTATACCTATACCTGGTATGTGCGTCCGTACGTCACAGATTCCTCTTTTCATTGAATTTAAACTTTGTATGATGATTCCTGTAATGATTAATTAGGTACGATTTTGAAATTGGAGCAACTCTGTAATTGTCACCAGAAAGTCCTTACGTCCATTTTAAAACATTCTATTTTTTAACTTTTTTAATAACAATTTTTATGATATGAGAAGATTTTTGAGTTTAATTGTTAAATCTAAATTTTTTAGTTTCGGAAAAATTAAACTTTAAGTTTTTGATTTGATATTAAAAAATATACATGTTGAATAAATCCGGTTCTTTTAATTGATACATAGCCTAGTTACTCACCTATATATATCCTGAAATAAAAATCCTACCTACAGTGACAGTCAGAAATGAGGAGCATCCATGAAGTTTAACACTAAAACCTCATCGAAAATATGACAACAATATTTATATTGTAATGAGATTTTTTTTATCTATCTTTTATAAAAAGCCTTTGACACCTAATGCTTTGATTGCATGACCTTTGATAAGGAGGTTCAGTATTTTTTGTCAAAATTACACTTGTCATAAAGGTATATTTGTCATAAAAGTACTCTTGTTATAAAGGTTTCTTTGTCATAAAAGTACACTTGTCATAAAAGTACACTTGTCATAAAAGGTACTATTGTCATAAATACATGTTGTCATTTGTTACTAACTTTACGCATATTTTATGCAACTGAAAACCAATAAATAAAAGAAAAACTTTTAATACGAGCCCAAACACCTGTGAGAAACAAATCACGGTCCCCTAAAAGGATTTAAGTCTGCACATCCCTGCTGATATATCATCATCCATAATTTACGATGGTTAAATTTTTATTATCATTTCATGAGCACTCGTTTAAGAATTAAATAATTGTTATATGTATTAAAATCTGCTTAAAACAAACTTTTGGCTCGCAATTCGTTTCATAAAAAAGTTTTTTTTGTTTTGTTTTAGGGGAAGGGTACAAAATCTCAAAAGGGTGGAGGTAATTCAAGTTTCCCGGGGGGCGCCGCGCGCCCCCCCGGGCGCGGGGGGGGGGGGGGGGGGGGGGGGGGGGGGGGGGGGGGGGGGGGGG
>LS055079.1:0-28565 GCA_900241095.1 Acartia tonsa
ATGATAGGATTTTTCAAATAATGATGGCATTTTTCAAAAAAGGATGGCATTTTTCAAATAATGACAGCATTTTTGGCCCAAAAATGCTGGCTTTTTTTAAGGACAGCTTTTTTAAAAAATGTTTGCCTTTTTCATATCTTTCCTCCTCCCCTCCCCTAGGGCTCGTGCTAAAAAGGGTTAACCGGTCATGTCCGCTGTTAGGTGTCAAACCGATGGTTTTAGGACCCTTGGGGCATGCCCCACAGATGTAGTGAGCCCTTTTTCGGGTATCGTTTCCCTTGGGGCCGCTACGGGAGGAGATAGCTCCAAAAACGACAAAATAATTAGTTAACCGATGAGATCTCCGATATGAGTATGGTGACGGGGTGTCAAACCGATGTTAAACAGACCTTTAGGGCCCCCCTAGGTGCCCCAGACCCTTACTTAAAAAATTAGGGCTAGCCCTAAGGTGTTAGGGCCACTTATGTCGGTTAACTAATAATTATCAGTTAACCGGACCGATTAACGAATTTTTTTCAGTAAAAAATTCGTTAACCGATGGATCTTGGCCTTCATCTTTAGCGAGTTGGCCTTTGTTTGGCCTTCATTTTTTTTTTTTTTTTGGCCGATGTCATCCGGCTTCGACCGGTTAACTAATTTAAAGAATAGTTAATCGATTCGCGTAACGTTTTTTTAAAAAATAAAAAACGTTAACCGGTTTTTTCCTTAATTCCCGTTTGCCCGACCAAATATATGAAGCAATGGATTTATAACCTACCTTATTAATTTTGCAAATATATTTGTGTAGCAAATGTATGTGTAGCAAATATCTTAATGGAAATTAACAGTTGGATACCACTTAGTCATTTTTACGCGTTTTTTACTCCTCCTTTGACTGTGCTTTTTGGTGCGATTTTTGTTTTGCGTTTTGACCGCTCTTGAGCGCTTTTGACCGGTTTTAACCGCGCGTTTGACCGGTTATGACCGCGCTCTTGATTGCGCTTTTGTATGAGGACTTGAGTAAACTTTGAGTGCGCTTTTTACTACAAAAGGTCAAGCAATTCCCAATATATGTTCATTATTGGTTAGACCGTAGATCACGACACTTGTAGTAATATTATTATTATTTGTGTTATCAGTAGGTTGGGTGGAAATGGCAGTGACTTATAAGAACCTTGACGAATGTGTACTTTTGGAGCCTTTGGAGCCTTTGGAGCCTTGCAAGCCTGGTAAGCTTTACTTCTAAATTGACTGTTACAAAGATATTAAATTTTTAAAATATTATGATATAGATGAAGTGAAGCTTGCAACATTATGGAAAAGACAATTAGTAAATTACTGTTCAGAGTACTGTTCAGAGTACTGTTAAATAATTGTTTCATTTGGTAAGTTACTTAACGTTCCTCTTAATTTTCAGATTTGTTGTCAAGTCCTGTCAGGTGGCTCATCAGCATGCTTCCCACTAGGAAGTGCAGTTCGAATCTGGGTAAACTGGTCGCCAATGTATTTGGCTTCATCTTGTTCCTCTTCCCCTTCGCGGTGTTGTGCTACTTCGCCTTCCTCGTGGTGGTGGCTGCTGGTTCCGCTTTGTGTGTCCCCTCTCATGACGCAACGTGCCCTGCTGTCCCACTGGAACCGACGCTCCTTCAAGAATCCTCATCATCATCATCATCATCCTCATCCTCCTCATCATCATCAACGGTCGCCGAAGTTCCCGTTGCCGATGCAGCCCATAACCTCCCAGGAATTCTCCGCAATTTAGATTTCTATAGTAAGGTAAATCTCTTTGGGGTTCCCCTAAACGCCACCGCATCATCTACACTGCCTGAAGTTCCCGCCGAATCTACCCTGTCTGACAAGTTATCTGCACCTTGGATTCCAGACAACGTGACCGAATCTCATCGTACCCTGTTCAACTTTTACTGCAGGAATGATCCCTACTGTATTGATGAGACTCCGGATAAGAAGGAAGTTCGGTCTGGCTGGGTGTCGAGAACGAAGACTCCTTGGCTGTTTGTATGTAAGGGTTCCATTGGAATTGGCACCAAATCAAATGAAACCTGCCCCCCCGAAGATGAACTTTATATCTTTTCTTGTTCAGCTTATTCCTCCCCTCTTTACAAGGACTTTGCTCGTAACGGATCCATGCTAACTATCATTTTGGTGATATATATGCTGCAGGTATTGGTGTATGGATTGTTTTACATTTTCTGGGAGATGGTAAAATCTTATGGGTAAAGATGTAAGCTTGTAGAGCCCAAAATTAAATGTATCAAATTTTAAGATTTCTTATTGTTTGTCTGTTTGATTTAATTTTATTTTTTTGGGTAATTCTATGAAATAGCAGGTCTACTTTGTTATTAAGTAACAAATTAGTATTATCTATATTTGTGACAATATGATTTTTTTAACTCATCTAAATGATATGCTTACATAATATATGATTATTGGTTTAATGAAAAATAATATATGTATATATCTAAAATGTGTTTGTTGTTTTATTTTCGTGATACGTTTTGATACATGTTTACATCATTAAGTCCGCTTGTTTTCTTCCCTTCTACTGTCGACATTGGACCAAAAAGTCAGTACGTCACTGAGGTTCGTTGGAATAGGTACTGTGTTTTCATTACTGTAAAAAAATGACTGACCAGCTGGCAATGAAGGCCGTTGTAGTATTGGAAAGGTGTGAATCCATCGAAGCTAAAGCAACGACCGACAACGCTACTGTTGGATTTGGAAAGTGCAAGGTGGCAATGAAGCCTGTTGTTTTTCTACGGCGGTGTCCTCACTTTTCAATGATGAAAATCCGCAACCACGATATTTTGCCCGCCACTGGCAAGAGTCTTTTAATTTGTAAGGTTAATTTTACTGGCTGTTATTATATTATGTTGTTATGTAATGTTTATTTGGCTAATAGTGGAGCATGCCCTTGCTAACGAGTTTCCCCCCTCTGATCGTCATCTCAAGGACCGCGTTGTTGGTGTGTCTTGCGACCTCTGTCCGGATCAACCCCTTTTTGCGTCTTTGCGGGATATGACTGGTAATGTACTTGTATAGTTGAAGTGTTTTGATTTTCAAAATATAATTTGTTAATAGTTCACGTCGCAATTGATCATGATAGTGCAATATGGACTTGCCCTACTGAAGGTCCGAATCGGCTGACTTGTAGCCTTTGCCCCACGGTTCCAAGTTTCGAGTCATCCAAATTACTTAAACGTAAGTTGTTTATTACTATAAATTAAATATATCATCCTTTATATGAGTGTAGCATATTAATCGTCTTAAAGAAATAGTTAATCGCCTTAAAAGAAAATCGTTAATCGACGTTTAAAAATAGTTAATCGACGTTAAAAATTAGTTTATCGGCATAAGAGATACGTTAATCGCTTTTAGTAATTATTTACATGATTGTACTATATACTTAAACTTATACTTAAAGTATATTTTTTATATCCCTTAGGTCATCTTATATCTTTCCACGGTTCAGGTCTCAGTAAAGTAATGAAGAGCATGTCACTTTTGCGGAAAAATGATGAACAGTGGAAAGCTAATAGGACCAACAACGTCTCCAGGGGATGGGGTGTATTTGAGTGCCTTGAGTGCAAGACATGGCTGACATGCTATGTCGCCCTTAGAAGGCATGCTCGTAATTGTGGTCATTTTAAATATATACGTTATTTTGTATAACAATACTTTGAATACCTTTCGCAATTCCATTAATGATTGTAATAAAGACCTCCATAATTTGTTACGTCGGTTTTGGTTATTTTTATAATTGTGGACCGTTTCAAGGTGCTACTACTAATATTAAGAGATATCCTGGACATATTCAATTAATTAGAAATAAATCGTTAATGTTAGGAAGTAAACATTAATTTTTGGCATCAATTTCTATTTCGACATCGTGGACATACTGAAAGAATCAAATTTTTCTTAGGGGAGGATATAGTTGATTAGCATTTGTTTGCCATATCCGTTAGCTTGACCATTGTTAAAATTCACTTTTGAGCCGTTGGATTTTCGTGGGAACAACAATTAATAGCAGATGCGACGCTGTCACCGGTCATTGCTGTAGCGGAAAATTGGACATTAATGTATTTTAGCATCTGTTTTACAAATTTGCAAGCGGATGTTTGGTCATAAAATCCAATGTGTTTGTAGACTGGCCGTTGCTGTTGCCATGTGTAACGGTTTAACTTGTTGTCAAGGAGGTTGTCTTGTTGCCATATGCGACGTAACAAATTGACCCGCCCTTACATGCTACTTCTGCCTTTGGAAGATTCATTAATTTTTAGACATAAATATAATTTGAATATTTCCATTATATGTAACTTCCATTCCTGTTATGTTTCTTGTCCCCATGAGATGTGATAGATATCCTTTATTGCTGTTAAAATAGCACATTTTGAGTGGTTACTTTTGTCTTCATGATACATTTGTAATTTATACTTCATGACGTTACGTAATAGACAAATTACTGTTAATAACATACTAAATTTGTATGTTTCAGTTGTTTAAGGGTTTCTTAAATATAGAGAGAAACTGTTTAATGAAGACAGTCTTATTTAATTACGTTGTATGGCTATATATATATTTTTCATGATAATATTATTTAAGTGGACATAATTACATTTTTTAATTTACATTGCATTTCAAGCTCTCCTTTTATCCAATAACATATATAGGTTTAATTTGACATAGCGAATTTAGACTCAAGAAATTTGGAGTACGGTCTGAGTCTGCTACTCTGCATAAATAGCGTGACAGTACGTTTCCTTCTGACAGTTTCCTTGGCCGCTCCAAACAGAAGAGAACTAGCGCAATAACCATGAACTGTAACGCCGCCGAAGATGTGGAGACTGCTCGTCGCCGAGGCAAGTCCCTGAAGCGCACCAAACAAGCCAAGGCCGACGAAGATGTTGTCAAGGAAGTGAAGGCCAAGGTTCGATGGATTTGCCACTTAACAGGCACCATAATTTCTGCTCTAGTGATCCTTGCAATCTATGTGGGGTTCATCGGATTTGTCTCCCTGAGCATTGCATCTCTCGTCTTCCGTACCCAATGCCACGGCCTTGGTCCCATCCTCAACCCCGTCATCGTGGAACGCCCAGTTCTGAAGTCTGATGACTTCCAGACCTGGGCGTATAAGGAAGTACTGCGCTACATGTCTATCGGATCCCTTTACCCGCTCACTTCTCCTGTCCTCGCAAAGAAGTTGCAAGATGACGGCATATTGGATTCCCACTTCCAAGAGCGGGTCATAGCGGCTGAGCCAAAGCAACGTTGGACTGACCTGGAGGAAGATGGAACGCCCAACCAGTGCAGCATCATAATGGGCCCAGATTCCGCAATTTGGGCCCGTTATGGGGCCATGTTTATCAGCTTCATGGTCTTGTCGTACTTCATGAGGTTCCTCAAGGCCGTTTTCTACACGGCTGCTGCATGCTGGGATTGCATTGCAACCGTTTACAAGAAGAAAGAATGAAGCAAATTGACAGTGAACCAACCTTACAAAGCAGTGTAAACGTTGTGCTAAGTGTTTTGTATAAGTAATTAATGTTTTGCACTAATAACCCTCTAATTCAGCAAATTTAAGAAGATAATACTTGCGATATATCGTTGTGTTGAATTAATCTTGCACTTTTATACAATAAAAGATTACATAACCCTAAGTTGTTTTTCTTGTCTTATGTATTTAAGCAGTAAGCGTTCTTATTAACATTTACATTAACGTTAATAACGTTCAGAAGCTTTAATAACTGATTTAATTACTGTAACTTTAGGAATTGCTCCACGGTGTACGTAGGGACGATCTTCTTTCCATTACTTGCTCTGCATTCTTCATTTCCTCCAATGGTGTCATGCCACTGCTGAAGCTGCAGGATCTTCTTATCCATGACTGCAAGCACGGCCCCTTTGTAGTGAGCCTTAAAGGGAGGGATGAAGACTATCATCTTTGGAGTACCATGTATTTTTGCAGTAACTTGTATGGCACCAGACGTGGCATGCGTGCGTACAATGATCTGTCCATCCTTGGTGGGGCACACCAAATGGTATGAGTATGGTTGGGTACCCCTTGCTTCCGCAAATGGAGTATCTTGACGATAGTCCATGTTGTAGGACACGAAGAAATGAAGTGTGATACAGCTGTTATCGGTTCCGCAGTCAATAACTAACTGACGCCCTAAACATACAAATGTAGACTGAACAGAGTACGTAGTATATATGTATGACATTAATTTAGAGAACGTATAACGGTTAAGTGATATTATGACAAATTAGTTAACCGAATCGCATAACGTATTATTATACAAAATTTAAAACGTTAAGCGAATCGCATAACGTATTATTATAGAAAATTTAAAACGTTAAGCGAGCGTTTGAAAAATTAAATGTAGACAACGACGTATGGAATATATTATGATAATGATGTATTAATCGAATCTCAAGAAATTAATGTGAGACCACTGTATCATTGAAAATGTTATTATCGTGAAAATTAATTACATAGTATACATGTTCCTTATTACAAACATTTACAGTTCCTCCTTTACAGTTCCTGCATAGGCTCCGGGGGTGAGGGATGCTTCAGCGCTTCCATTAATTCCCCTGCCACTTTACGCAGCAGGGAAATCAACTTCTTAATTGCCATGTATTCACAGTAGACGATGGCAATCAGCTCGAACATTGCGGTTGAAGTACCCTGTAGTCGGTCACAGCTGTTAGAGGTCAAGTCGGCTAGTTGTTGTCTGTAGGAGTCCTCGTCTAGCACTTTCTCCTCGTCCTCCTCGTCCGTGGTGGCGCCCGTTGTGCTGTTGCCTTTGTCCATCATCTCCTTGGCGTGCTCCACGAAGGCGTCCAGGTTGCTGGTGCTGCAGAACGATCTTCCCAGGGCGATGCCTAAACCCACCACGAGCGAGATGAGGAAGGCGATGACGACTCCAGCGATGATGTACTGGGTAACACGGTGTATGTTGCTTGGCACCGTCACCCGGGCGCAGCCAAAGTTGACTTGGCGGGTAGTGATCGTGGAGGACATGTTCTTTCCAGTTGTTAAGGTTGGAGTGAATTTGTTTTCTGCAAAATGTCAGCTTTTATATGGATTCACAGACTCAAAGTAGACTCAACTTTGACACGGAACAACTGTCCCAATCGCTGGTCGGCTTTTTGCTGCGCAGTTCAGCGGTCTAACTAACGAACGTGGTCAAAACTAACTAGCGGACTGGAAAGAAGCATATGCTCGTATGTATAAGTATGCCATTTTCCATCTTTTTCCCTTTCATTTCCTTCCCAGCCGCCAAGATGTCAGGTTCCCGGGTATGTGTCAAGTCTTTGTTGCGACGCAAGAGACAAGAGGAAAAGAAGAAGAAGCTGACTTTCTTTGCCCGGATGAAGGCAACTTATTATAAATTCTGGGCCGCGATGTTCACATCGTCCACCATCATGCTGTACAGCATGCTTGCCTATGCGACTGGATCGCATTATTGCCTCGGTGAGTTAAATATATATATGTAAGTAACATTTCAATGCAATGTACCTTAACAATATTTCCCCTTTCGTGAATGAACCTTTCCTATATTTGTTTTTCATTCCAGGCCTTAAGCGCCATTTCATAGGTTGGCTGCGCCATCATGCAGCCAACAAGTTGGACTTGTACCGTGAGGAAGCGCCCTGGTTACCTGCTATCTGCCACCATGTCATCGACGACACACTGACGTACCGGGAGATCTTCTATGTGGTCTCAATGTTCTACTTCTACACAGCCCTCTTCTACAGCCTGGCATGTGTTTATGGCTCCATGATCTACTCCAAGGTTTCCAAGCTGGTTCGCTTCCTCTTCCTTTATTTCTTTGGGAAGAATGCCAGACAATCCTGGGAGGATGTCTGCATGAAGATGGGTTGCTTCTTGCGTTGGTACTTCGGTGGCTTGGCGAAGTGGCTGCAAACAAACGACCACATCAACAAACGGCTTCAAGACGTGTTCGACGCGTTGGTCACGGTAGCCACTTTCACCTGGATTCCCGTTTCAATAGTTTGGGAGGGAGTAATGGCCTTCAGTGAGGGATTTATGCATGAGCATAAGATATGAAATAAAGGATGTTATAATGTTTCCCCAGAAGTTGACATATTAATAAATGACACGTAAAATTTTCCTTTTTGTCTGACATAAATTTACTTATTTTATTGGTAAGAAATTAATAAACTAAATTCCGTCGCACATACTTTATGGCAATTGCTATTGAATACCTAAGAACCAATGATATTACGCGACATAACGATATTATTTGATTGGAATTATTAAGTGTAGTGGAGCGATTTACGGAACATTTTTATAATTAAAAATTACGTTAACCGATTGGTATAACGTAAAAATTTTAATAATTTTTTTTCCCTTTAAATGAAGTAACGTAATAATTATAAATGGACTTCCTTCCTATTCGTTGAAGCTACATTGAAAATGGACAGTCTATTTCTCACAAATTTAATCATGTTAACTGTAGGTGGCGTCGCAGTCAACACATTTCATTATTTCAAATGCGCTTACCGACTACCTCGTCACTTTGCTATTTTGCATTTTATACATCGGCATAACCTTTTTCTGTGACACGCAGCACAGTGGTGGCACATAAGCTAACTAATATTTATTAATGAACTGATAGTATAATTAATTAATTTAGTTAATTTATACGAAATCCCAGTTCAAATATATTCAAATTTATGCAACTTATTTATAGAGTCAATATAACCTCTGTATACCATATCAAACTAAAGTTAGTGCAGTTCAGGCAATTTAGTTTCCCTATTATGTGGGCACAACGTTGGAACACCTATCTAAAATTTTAACGCTAGATGGAGCCACCGTCGCCACCGTCGCCACAATACTTTAGTCAAAGGTGTCTGGTGCTTAACGTACAATTATAACTTTAAGACAAAAAGCTATACGTTAATTTTCGGGTAACATTTGAATGTTTCTTCTATCTTATTTCTTAAAGAACTTAAGTTATACATGACGTATGACATAAAGTTCTAATACATCTATACAGGGTAAAGGTTCAATGTACTAATACGATAAATTGTTATTTATAAAGTTTTAGTTAACTTCTGTTGGCACAACGTTTGGACACCTATTTAAAAATTTACCGCTAGATGGAGCAACCGTCGCCACCGTCGCCAAAATAATTTAGTCAAAGGTGTTTAGTGTTTCAATTAGAATTATAACTTTTAGGCAATAAGGTATACGTCAGTTACTGAGTTGTTTATGTGATCAATTGTATCATGTATCATATTCTTATTTATTAAAGAACTAAAGTTATACATGACGTATAACATAAAGTTCTGATATATTTATTCATGTTAAAGGTGCAACTTAATGTATGTATACTTTGTGTACTAATACGATAAATTGTTATTTATAAATTTTTAGTAAAGTTAATGGCATAACGTAAATTTATTTTCTATAAAAAATACGTTAACCGATTGAATTTATATAAAATATATAAGTAGTAAATACGTTTAACGGCAGTATGCGTACATTTGTTGCATAAATCTGACATGTATCTACTCGCGTATTTGTCACATCTGGCCGTGTCATGTCTAACTGTAGAAAATCCGTTTTCGACAGTTGTCGACTGTTACCACGTGGCTTCCACGTCGTATCCCAGTTGACAACAACTATATATCATAATGGAATGAAGTGTAGATGGCGTTATAATCGGCACATTTGTATCTTTCAAATGTCTTTGTCGAGGAACTTTTGAATTGACTTCATTTTAATTTGCATCTACATTTACTTTCTTGATGCTTCACTGCACAGATGTAGCCAATAATGTGACGGTTATTTTGTTACGAACTGATAGTACACAACATTAATGTGTACTGACTACCAGTTCAAATATATAGTCAATGCTAATTACTATTAAAATATGGAACTGTTGTGTTGGTAAAACGTTGGCACGCATACCAAAAAGTATCAACGCTAGATGGAGCGAACGTCGCATACAAAACCTTGGAAAACGTTGGACACCACCAGCACCACATCAAATTATGTAAAGGTGCTTGTCGATGACTTTACGACTAAATAATTTCACAAAATGTATGTAATGTTATTCTTATCTTTATCTTCTAAAGCTTTCTTATGAAACAACTATTTCTTAATGAACTGTATTTATACATTACGTATAACAAACAGTTCAAATATTTCAATATCGCCAGTAAAGTGTGTAGCTAGTGTCAATTAATGTTAAAGAAGTAACCACACGGCCATATATGTACATTATATTTACTTAATAATATAAAGAAGCAATTGGACGGTTAAAACGAGTAGCGTAATGGAAAAATTTATTTAACGAAAATCTTTAACGGACAAATTTTGCAGATTTTATATATTTATAATCTTGTACCGCCTCAAAATATGTTATTTTCTTACTTCGTTTCTAAATATCATATTCACATACACGTCATGTCTTACAATGATACTACAGGAATCATGACTTCTTCATTGAATGAATATGTTGACAGTTCTTGGTATGTGAAAATGATTAACAACTTTGCAACAAATATTTCACCGACACCGACAAAAGACAGAGAAATCAATTGTCCCCTGTATTTTATGGTTTCTAAATAATAAGAGGAAGTTCTAATTTGACATTCATTTTATATAGCTCATTAGCGTTATGTCCTCCCAGCACATTTGTTGTTTTCCCGTCAGTCGCATCTTAGCAGTTGCCGGGGAGGCATCATGTTACTTCAACTGACTGCTGTTGCCATTTTTGGGGTGTATTTTGCCCATGCAAACGCCGCTCCAACCGCCAAATGGTCACCGCCAGACCCTCAAAACCGCCGGTATGAGTGGAAACTAAACCTCACCGCGTCAAGGATGGAACAGCCTTCGCTGCAGTCAGTGCCGTCTGACAAGTTCTTCTTCGCCAAGGTTGGGGAGGAGACGGTACCCATGAAGAAAATATCCAACTTCTACGTAAGTCTAAATCCAAGCTATGTCAATGGACGAATAATATTGACGAGTCCACTTCTATGAAGATTGATCTTGCATCTGTGGCTTCCAACCTGGGCAAAACCTGCGCCTGCTTCATCAAACTGAAGCACTCTACCGCCGGTTGCACCCAAGGAAGTTTAATGCAGGTCAAGTGGGTGGACATACCCATGGTTACGGAAGGTCGATACGCTGCGTCTCTTCCAATGGAGAAGCTCATAAAATCTTGTGAGAGAGAAGCTAATCTTTTGCGTAGAGTAATGTCGGTAAGTGAAATAAATAAAAAGTTATTCATTTATACGCTGTCTTGCAAGCATTGTGTACCTTGAATGTATTGACTTAACAGTTCATTTCAGCCGTTGTATTACCCAAACACTTTGCTCCGAACCAACATCATTGATTACTCAACGAATGCCCTTACTCCCGTAAGAAATAGAATCTCCTTTGCATTGTGTTTAAATTTGTTAGTAAGCAACTTTTTGCCTTAGGCCGTCCGAAACAAAACCGTCAATTTGAAGCCAGCATTTATTGCTACTCCTCGCTTGGACATTCCCGCAATTGACCAACCTTATGTCTATAACGTAACTGGTTCCTTTAAAGAACTTGTAACAGGAATGGATAAAGTTGACATCGGATATCCGCCACTTACAAGGCACATGCCTGTGGGTGCGATTGTCCATACCCAGTGGACGAAGGTCAGAAGTGTGTGGAATAAGACCCAACAGAAGGTTCAAACTTTGAGGAAGATTCTTACAATGCTGCTTGCTGGCAAAATGGACCCAGATCTCCTGCTATTCTTTGGCTATGAAGATATAGACATACATACCAACGACTTCTCGGTAAATATAAATAAGCATTGTTTGTTGTCAACTATTCAATGGCACGTGAGAGTTATGGGTCGCATAACTTTTTTTTTAAATTCGTTAAGTCCGTCGATTAACGTTTTTTTACTTTGTTGTATAAATACGTTAAGCGGCGACATGTACATAAATACAAAAGGTCAATGTTACAGGCTTTCCACAAGTACGACGCTCTCACTATGCAACTTCAAGTGTGGCTTCATTACTACTCCCCGGAAAGTATGCAGCGGTACAATATCTACAAGGCCTTGGAATACCCAATATGGACCGGCAGCAGATTCCAAGCAATGAATATTAGAGAACCTTACGTTAGGATTCCTGTCAATTTTCACGACCACAATGTACAAGGTGTTGAGTCCATATCCGGGGAGTATTTGCAGCGATGCTCGAACCAAGGAATGATGTACAAATGTGAAAGGTTGTCCCGACGGCCTCACAGCCATCAGGATTCTGCTTGTGTCCTAGGGATGTGGAATGGAGATGTTGAACAAATGATGCGTCATTGTACATTGAAAAATGCATTGGTTCCCGAGGTAAACACTCCATGTCAATTTATAGCAATAATTTATTAAGTAACATTTCTTTAATTCTCTATTTCCAGACAGTGGCTCTAAGCCAGGATGTGTACATTGCATACCTCCCAAACGCGACAGACATAACATACCCAACATGCAACGGACTGACGCCCAGTAGGATTAGGAGAACTGAAACGGCACAGGTAATGTTAACTTTAACTAACTATAATTAGAATTTAAACTTCATCTTGCATTATCTTTCAGGGGTCATTTGAGGGATCAGTGGCCTTGTCAGCTTGCGGCGATATTTACCTCTCAAACATGACCATCAGGAGGGACACCAACTGGATCGAATCTGGTCATCACACCGCCATCAAGGATGCTGTCAAGTTCATTTCATACCTGGACGATGCTGAGGATGATGTTGAAGAAGTGGAGAGCAAAGGGGTTGTTGTTGCAGGTTCTCCTTTGCAGCGTGCCCTCATAACGGCTCTAGCAATTTTTAGGTATGCAACAGGAAGCTTGCTGAACATAACCCTGTAAAAATTAATGCTCTGTTGCAATTTGTCTTAGCACATTAAAATGTTCCATGTTTATATGTACATAACAAATATAAAATTATTTCGGCAAATTTATCATATGCCAAAGAAAAAAAAATTCCTAGTTCATTTCATCGGTACTTGTTCTGCACTTAACTTGGCGTTAAAAGGTTTCGGTTTACACTTTTGAAGGCGCTGACTCATCTATCCTTGAACATATGTTTTCAAGAAGGAAGATAAAGCGCGCAATCGTAGAATCGTAGAATCGTAGAGTCAGTATGTCAGTATCAATAACATACCTTACTGACATTACTGTAATTGTTCGTGCTTTGGAAGAATTGGTCGATATGGTAATATTTAAATATAAGCAGACGTTAGTGCAACATTCGTTAAATTGGTACTTTATAGAGTGCGTCCGGGGCATTACTATTCAATATGGCCAGCGTCGTTGGTGAGTTACGCGTTACATTATCAATTTTAGTACCATTAATATAACTTAGCCATGTCATGGCAATTGCATTTAATTTAGGGTGCTTTGCTTCAATCAGCCGATTTGTGTGGAACCTGCTTCGTCGTCTCGTACATGGTGTATGGAAATCGAAAAAATAATAATGTAAAAGTATGTCAAGACGGCAAGTAACGTACTTCCATCCTTTTTTTAAGCAAATGCGTTAAGTGTACCCGATTAACGATTTTTTTAAAGTTTTGAAATGTTACATGGTAATATTTACATTTTCGCAACTGAATAACAAATAAATGAAAGTTAATTCCGGTGTGTTAAACTATTTACAACTTTTATTTACAATCATTCATTCTTTTCCATCATGCACATTCAATATTCACGCGAAAACTCGTTCATGGCCGGTTCTTTAATCCTCCGACTCTGAGGCTGAGGAGTCTGACAAATCAAATTCCGGTTCTGTGTCTGCCTCTTCCTTACTAGCTGCTTGTGGATAACCACCTACAACATCTGACGTTTTCATTTCGAAGAGTAAAATGGTCTTTAGAGTTTCGATCAAAGCGGGCTTGTAATCATCAATAGCACGGGTGATTGCACTGGGCAAAATGGAATTGATGTGAGACGTGCTTTCCTTGGACAAGTATGCCCTCAGAGGCTGCATGGCCTTCGTCAACTTTTCGTCCAGAAATACATCAACGTTAACATCAGTCATGCAGGGCAGTGACGGATACTTCCGTAGGGCGGGGTTGGGGTTCGGCAGACGTTGGTAATCGAAACCTTGCTCTTTGGAGTTATTTTCCTCGTGCTTGTCAAAATATTTATTGGCTCTCTCCTGGTTACTGGCTATCACGTCAGTCGCATTTGTGAAAGGAGCAGCCGCCAAATGTAACGTCCTAAAGAGGAATCTCTTTGCTACTTTCCTACCCGGTTGGTCAACCTTCAGCTCTTCTGAAGCTAAGTACAAATTGTAAAAGAAAGTGAAGATTCCAACTGCCAGGGTAAGACCTCCACTGAACAGAATAATTACTTCCACAATTCCCTTAAGTCCGAACGGGTCCTTCAGCATGTCTTGGATAGAGTGTAGCATGTTCATGCCCAGGATAGATCTGGGGTCACGGATATCATCGATAGGCCCATAGCTGCCTTCACTGTTCTTCATGGCGTAATCCCCCAGTAGAGATGCCGCAACGGTGGTGTACTGCGCGTGATGGAAGAAGTCGAAGAGCTTCCTGATCTCGTTATCTGTAAGATAAAGTCATAATGTTAAAATAAATTAATACAAGTGTAACTAGTAATTACGTTAAGTGGACCCGATTAACGTTTTATGCCTTATTCCATTAATGCGTTAACCGATTATTACAACAATCATTGGCAAACATCAAGGAATGTTAGGTCGCACCCTCCAATGACATTAATTCACATATAACTGACCAGTAAGAATTCCTCCGGCCGCCAGCAAGGAATGCAGCTTGTAAAAATCGTCTTCGCCTGGCTGCAACGTCGGGTTGATGACCTCTGGAGTTTTGCAGTTGTCGGTGATGAGGGCCGTACCTAGAAATATATTTAATTATGTAATTTACTCTCTCCCTCTAGGATTGACGTTTTTACCTTCATCATTTAAGCAATTCCAATTTCCGCCATAATAGAAGGATTGCCGGAGACCTCCTATGCAAAGGGCTTCAGTCGGAACCTTCTTTAATCTAAAGGAAGCAGTTTGTATGTAATACAATTTTATATATTATTTACGTTAATTGGCTGCGAGTAACGTTTCATGCATTAATTCGTTATACGATTAGTGCTGCCAGTATGACAATGATAACCTACTTGCCATCCGCCGTATCAAGGTACTGGATTTCTGCCAGGGCATCCCCGTCGACCGTAACAGGAAGTTCGTTGAAGCAAGTGCCAGGCTGGGGGACAAAGGTGACGTTAACCTGCAACCGAAATGATATTACATATCGTACTTAATATGGAATAAGCAATCACTTACTCTGCTGCATTTGAAGACATAAGCAAGATTCCCGGAAACGACCACTTCATTATTCGTTCCAATAATGTGGTCAAGTGCATGCAGATTCCCATGCCTCAAGCTGTTAAGGCTCGCTGAAATTAGTTAACAATGACACTGTATAAGTAATTTACGCTGACATTGTTTCTGGTCGTGTATCACAAATAGACAACCTTCGCTGTACGGATTGCAGTGCATTATTGAAATAAGTTTATTGCTTCGGGTAACGAAAAAATCCATACCTTCAATGTTACGTTAATCGAATTGGGTAACGTTTTTGTTTTTATGTTACAATTTAGTTAACCGCTTATGTTACATTTAACGCACAATATTACCTTGGATGTGGGACCTTTCCAGCTCGCATATATCGGACTCTAGCTTGTTTACTCTGTCGTAGTAAACTTCGAAGAGACCGGACACTGCATAGTCAGTCTTGCCACGGTTGCTCAACATGACGTGAGTTTCCTTATCCAGAGCCAGCAACCCTACGTCCAGCTTGGCTTGTGGGAATGCCTTCTCTGATGAAAGGTCAGTGAAGCATGCGATGAGTTTAGTTGATCTGTAGAAAATAATTATAGTGCCTAACTTGGTAAAAACGTCATTCAACTTCATTAAACTTACGTCTGTAATTTGTAGCATTTTCTCTGACAGTAAGTAATGGGTTCTCCCAGGAAGGCTGCGTAATGCCTATCCCTTTCTTCTTCGTAACGGAAGTAGGCTCCTTTTAAGCTTCCCTGCTCGGACAACTTCTTCCTGACTTTAACAATACCCTGAAGGTACTGGTTATGCGCGTCGCATTTATCTTCATCAACGGTGGACCACGTAAAGGAGCCGTGCTCGGGTGAGAAGTGGTATCCCCTGTCGTATTGAAGCTTGACTTTCGGCTCATTCGTGGTGATGATTCCGGTGGCGACATCTAGCTTACCCTGGACCATCTTTATTTGGCATGAACCAACGCTTTGTTCATAGACATTACTCACATGTCTGTCCCCGGATTTGAACTCTTCATAGTAGTTGTAGCATCCCCTAAATCAATTAATTAAAAAACATGTTTCATAACGTAATTATTCATCAACTCACATATCAGTGGTGACTCCTCCATACCGGTGGTACGACATCATCCTCTTCCTTCCAATCTCGACCTCCATTTTAACTTTTCCCTTAACGGCGATCCAGTCAAATGCCAAGGTGTTGGACCTAAAGGCCTCTTCGCAATCATATTTGCTCACTTTTAGAGTCTTCAGCGAAACGGTGTTGAGCCAGCCGTGCTTATAGGTCATAGTCCCGCCACAGTAGGCAACGTAGCGGCTGACCACAGCGGTGCAATGCTTAACCTCAATTGGTCTCTCTTCGTGGGTGTAAAGGATCTGGACATGAAGGGCTTCCGGCTCACTAAAGTCTTTCTCACTCTGGGTACACTCTCCGGCCTTTGTGAGGTCGACAGCGGAAATGTCCCCAACCGTCTTATCGCAACGAAGCGCGGTTAGGGACATTCCACTGTGGGGTAAGAACCCCAAGAGCAGGGCAAAAATAACCCAGTAATTCATCTTCAAGGATCAACTCCCAAAAATGAACTAGATAATGGGGGAGCATAGAAATGGCGCCGAAATATCAAGCCCAAACGACGCGCCAAAAAATCCCGCCAAACATGTTTGGTCCATAGAAAAGCACCGCTGCATTTGTGGCAGGAAGCATTCGGTACCAAATTCATCTTCTTCTTTAAATGCTATCTCGGCGGGATGCTTGTAACATAAGACGTGAGCAAACACCTCTCTCTCTCTCTCTCTCTGTCTTTGTCTCTCTCTCTTTCTCAAAAATTTGGTTGCCAGATGACCAGAGAAACATTGGCAGTTGCTAAGTAATACATGACTTCATCTCCTATCATTCTTTGATTGGTGTAAATATAGTTGTTACTTCTGCTTCTGCACGTGTATGGATCAATATGCTAAAATCTTTGTTTTCTCGTCCGTTGATGGGTCAGAGAAAAAAAAATTCGTTAACAGGAAATTACAAACAGATGTTGTGCAAAGATTCTGAATTAAGATACAAACAACGTGGCATCATTCCCTGACTGGAACCTCGCCAGCATGGAGCAACATGACCCGGGTCCGGACCCGGATCCTCCGGAACTTCTGATGCCTCCACCTCCTCCACCTCCACCTTCTCCACCTCCTCCACCTCGTTCGAGCAACTCCCCAACCCCGTGTGCTGGTGGGCCGAAGAAGAAGGGACCCCCAACCGCAAAAGCAACTGGTACAGGGAAAGGTGACCTCCTTGCTACTGTGCCTCGAGAAGTTGCGCGGGTACTTGCTCCTCCGAAGGATGAATTACCAGGACGTTTGCGGAGCAGGCAATCCACAAAGATATGGAAAGCTTATCATGAATGCTACTCCATTGTGGCCAGAAGCCCTGCGGTTTTACGTCACATTGAAGAGATTGAAGAAATGCGGCATCCAGAACACAGTCTCAAGGAGAGCTTCATAGCAAGGGAGAATGCCAAAGGAATCTTGGGTAAGTAACTGGAAATGGATATATCATGTATAAAAGTATGTCAGTAACACTTAAATGATACTTATAAAATATTTGCATAAGGTAATGCACGAAAAAAAACACTCCGTTACGCGTTATAGAATATACGTTAATATACGTTACGCGTTATAGCATATACGTTACGCGTTATAGAATATACGTTACGCGTTATAGAATATACGTTACGCGTTATAGAATATACGTTACGCGGTAACGAGTAAGTGTATATGTCAATAATGTTAATAAACCTAATTTCAGAGCCAAACCCAACACCACAATTCTACTGGGCCATGTTGGTGTACATGAGAGATCTTCTGGCACCACACCTTCTCGGAGAGGAACGAGTGGACATTGCTGCTTGTCGCAAAGCTATCCTTCATACTCCAATTGCTAAGCTGTACCTGGCCCTAGGTGAAGTTAAAGTACATACTGGCCACTTCAAAGATTGGGATGGTCGTGTTGTGGACGAAAGACTGCAGAAGAAACTTCTTGAAGTTCCCTTCCTAACGGGCAAGAGGGACCCAGAGGAACGCGTGGTACTTGAGGTTGATGGGGATGGTAACTGCGCTTACAGGTCCGTATGTTCAGCAATGGAAAATGGAGAAAGGCGATTTAAGATGGATTTAGTGCGTGTCATATTGGATTCATGAAAATATAACAAACACATCCCAACGTAGGGTGGTTAAAATTGTTAAAATTTAATTGTCAATATTATAAACATGCAAAGAAATTTTATGTTCTTGGCACTTTATGACCGGAATGTGTTCGTGTCGGTCATTTTAAATTTAAAAATTCATTCGGATTCATTCACTTCGGTAGACTTTATTTCCCCTCTTTAGTCAAATTAGTTAACGTAATCGGTTAACGAATTTTTTTTTACTATTATAAATTAGTTAAGCGATTCTATATATATAGTTAACATTTAGTTTCCTCCCACTATAGGACCGTCGGTATACTCATCTTCCAAAGTCAAGAAGGAACATACTTCCACGCTGAGTTGCGATGGAGGATTGCCTTGTTTAATTTGCACAACGATAAGGCCCTTGCCGTCAACGAAAACTTTTCTGGATGTACCATCATGTTACACTCTGAGGATCCATTCAACCAGGTATCTTTTTTAAAGATAATGGCTTTAGGGAATGGCTGGGCAGATGTCGGTGCCCTCTGCTTAATGGTGGAGGAACTCAACATAGGTAGGAAATTTTTTAACCACTCTACTATCGGACATACAAGTCATTACACTTTTCTACTACAGCCCTCACCGTCACAGAAGCAGTCCGATACAGCGTTAGCAGGGATGGAAGTAATGTCGAACCGGTGGATCAGTCGTTGGCAACTTATGACAGGTCTATGTCAAGGTAAATGTCAGCTAGATTGTTTCTTAATGCTCCAAGGTCCATTACATTTTACAACATTTTATTACGTTATTGGTAAATGTGCACAGATAGTTAAAATCAATAGTCTGGGTAGGTCTGGTATTGAGTACTCAAAGTCTTTTTATGTCTTGCATATGTCTCAAATGAAAGGGCCATCCTTAGGCCGCGTTAGGCAGTCCCGTTGTCCGTTGTAGGCATCGTGAATGCCACGCGGCCATCAGTGTAGATTTCAGCCTCCTTGATGTGCCTGACGAAATCTTGGAATCTTTGGAATTGAATTCTGCGCCTGTGATCCTTTAAAGATTCAAATATTATTTAAATTATGCAATCACAACTGCAAAAATATTTAGATACGTACATCGCTGCATTCCATCTCCATTTCAATAAAGTAGACGGCATAGCGGAAAGGCCAAGTAATGTGGTCCAATGTTGTTTCAGGATCAGGGATTCCCTCGCCCCTTTAATTGTAATTAGGACACGTTTTAAGTATTCATTACAACATCACGGAAAAAGTCAATTACCTTCTGCACATGTTTGGTAACTTAACTTCCAGCAGTGGGGTAGGTCCTTTAAGTACTTCTGGATCTTTCACGAGACCGGTATCAATAGGTTGGGAGAAGGAAGAACCCAGTAGGATCCAGAAAAGGATGACAGGGTACATAATTCTGTTGGACGACATGTGGTCGCTTCAGGAGTATTGAAGGAACTGTGTTCAATATTGTGTAGATGTCCTCTCCGGTTGTCAATTTTTGAAATTAATTTGAAATGGTCAGTCCCATTTATAATACTTTTTGACCATCAAAGGATGAGCCGCTGTCAGGAAATTGAATTTCATAACGTAGGATTATTGCTGCTACAAAAAGCAACTAATTGGAAAACAGTAGTTTTAAAAAGTAATCCAAAATTTCATAAATATTTTTCGACCATCAAACGAGGCACCGCTGTCATATAATTGATTTGCTAATGGGGGTTTTTTTTCGTTAACGATCTAGTCAATTGCAATAAAAAATGTTAATTAATTTCAGAACTTATACTCCTCATGGGGTCCCAATGCGAGCTTGCCAAGCACGTGTGGACATGTTCTTTGGATGTGCAGCCGACAACGCAGTTGAAAACAATCACATGGTCCCCATCATCAGGGAACCACACCTTTCAGCACTAGACGATCGCTTAAACACCATCGCCATCTACGCCCACGAAGACAACAACAGAGGCGTCGTCACATTCAAGGAAATACATAACAGATCCCCGATGGTGTATGCCGGAAAGGAATGCAGAGGATACGAAGACCTTTCCTACACGAAATGCTACCACTCAGATTACGTCTACCACAACTACAATGAGACTTATTGCAGCCTCAAATGGTGCACGCTACCACGCAGTAAGCATCGTCCGGGTCCACCAAGGTCGAGGTACAGGCCGGCAAATTGGGAGCTCATCAGGGACAACAGCCAATTTCAGTTCAATGAGAACAAGGCTTCTGCAGGTGAACGAAGGAGTAAGCGCGGAAGGATCCCAAGCAGTAAATATGGCGACGTAAAAGCAGGTAATGAAGGTTCACTTAACCTTTTAAGCCACATAAAGTTTAGTAGACCATTAGTAAGACCATTACTTCAATAGGGTAGTTAATCGATTTTTCAATAAAACGTTACGCGTCATAAGAAATACGTTAATCGCTTTCCTTTAACGAACGTTTAATACGTTAAGCGCTATGAAAGAAACGTGCAACGCTTTAATTTATTGAAGCCTCATTATTGCAACATTTTCAGCGACCAAAGCGGATGAGACCATCGGGACGACAGATCTCAGTGATGTCGACGATGTCCCTGAAGTACAAGGAGAGGCCGTTGTAAAAGATCAGGCCATTGATACTGTGCAGGAGGAGGCAATTGATCCGGTACAGGAGCAGCCCCAGGTTACACCAATCGAAGACACATCTGCCCAAGGTGCAAGTGCCAAGACTGTCCTAAGTTACTCCTCTGCGGACAGACATAGCGGGCAAGAGTTAGAAGCAAAGGAACATTGCTTCTTCCTTTCTCCCACTCAAACGGCAGTACCACAAGGCAAGACAAATCCACTGACAGAAGAAGAAGAAGAACTCATCAGGAGTATGGCGAACATTATTCTTGATCTATGCCCGTGGGAAGTAAAACCAGGGGGGGAACGAAAGCCAAGCATAGTCCCTGATGCCCGCCCAATTAGGCCCAGCAATGACTTCCTCAATTGGATTTTGCAGGAATTGGAGGCCATGTACGGAAATACTGACCTCCAGCAGTACCATAATTTAAATGTGGAGGAAGACATGTTCTTTTTGGACGTTGTTGCTGGTAACATGCGTGAGGTGTTTGCTGATTTGGTGGCTGCAATGACTGCCATGGTGCCTGCTATGAACTGTGGCATAGGCGAGAGGGGGAAAGAATCCGATGTCCCACATTTGGACAAAACAGGCGTGGTTAATGATGAGGTTAGTGCACTAGGCTCTTTCAAGGTGGACAATGATTGCACTGAAGAGATGAACCGACTTGACGCTTCTGTCCAGGGAAATAGGACGGACTTGTACGTCTGCAAACATGAAAAGAGCAAAGACAATACAGAAGAGGAGGTGGAAGAGCTTTGGAGGTGCTTATCATTTGCAGCATATGGGACCGTACGAGAGGCGAAACTGTTCAAGGTTGTGTCTCATTTAAATGTTGCTTGCACACCAGTCAATGCCACCTTGTTCGACGTCAAGTACGACCTACTGCGGACTGTGGTGGGCCCAAGGTGCTTGTACGGATCGTTCCTGTTCTGGCGGTATGGGCAAGATAAGTGTGTACCAGATTTGCGTGATGTTTATGCTTTCCTCCAATTCTCTGAAGCTGCGGTGTCAATAAGTTTCCCTTATACGGCCCACATGAACGAGCATAATGGAGACAGTTACTTGGGAAGATTACTACACAATAGGGTGCACTATCCGCTTAACGTAAATACAAAGGAAAGCCTGCCGTGTTATTACTTGCTCTGGGGAAGTTGTACTTCAGGTTGGAGTGAACAATACGAAATGGGCACAGCAATGAGGTTGCTACTTCCAATGGTTACAGGATATGGCGGTTGCGATGGCCTAAAACGCCTAAAACATGAGTCCGACACGACCACATGCACATTCCACTTCCCTGACCGCAACACATGCAGTCTTCATCCCATATGGATACCAACACCAACTCACCATGTACTGTTTAAATATCGTAAAGATCAGTTGTCGTCAACCTTTGCAACTCCCAACAGCTTCCATGTCACATTTTCAGGCATTGACGAAAAGAAACAGATCATGGAGTACATTGAAAATAAAGCCATGTCAAGAAAGGGAAGTTGTAATGCAGGTCATATTTGCCTGGTGTTGAAGTTCAAGCCAACTGGTCAAAAAGACGGCAAGGATGGAATCCAGAAGAAACCATCGATATGCCTTGACACTTCCTTCAGCAGAGCCACTTGCAGCTTCAAGCGCTTTATCGAAAATGAACACAATAGCGGCAATCCGAAGTACGATGTTACAAGTTTGCAGCAATATGGCAACTTGTGGGAACCTTACCGTAACGAAAAATTGAAGACAAACGTGACCTTACCCAAACATTTGAAGATGAGTAACAAGACAAGAAGCATCATTTCTAAGTCTATGCAGAATGACATTAGGTCCAACAAAGTGCTCCTTGATGAGATGACACAGAGGTGCAACAGATACAATGACAGGGATCTGACAGATATGGATGAACTGATGGCGAGTGTCCGGGTGGCTTTGTTTTGGCGCGTCTACCAGCAGCCACAGGAAAGTGCCACTATGTGCAGGGGGGGAAATTCCATCGAAGTCCTCAGCAGTGATTCTGATGATGACGTTCCTGTGGTGGTGAAGCCGCCTCCTCGACAGAAGAAAGCAGTGCATGCTCGTGCTACCCATAACATTGAAAGTGAGGGCTTCAGCAGTGGAGTTTCCGATCTTGAACTAGTGGAAGGGGAAGAAGACAATCAACTTGATTTCCTTCCATTGAGGGACACACAGGAGAACGAACCGAAGAAAAGAGCAATTCCAAATCCTGTGTTTTTGGAATTGGAAGAAGGTGAAATTGAAGAGATCTGTCACACACCCGGGCAAGAAGAAAGGGACCCTCTTTCTCTTGACGAGAGCCCGGCAGCATCTGAGGCAAATGAAGAGAATGATAAAGAACCAGTTGTACAGATGGAACAGGAGGCCGTTGGTGAGACAAAGATAAAGGCACATACACAACGACATGGACAAGGAGCAAAAGAACAAGAGGAACTGGATCAAGGAGAAGATAAACGACAGGCCATACAAGAAGAGACAGATGAAGAGGAAGATGAACAGACTGAACAACAGACAGATCATGAGGAAGAAGATGAGACAAAGCAACAGGCACATACAGAGCCACAGGCACAGCCACAAGAACAGCCTGAGGAAGAGGGTCCGGGAGAGGCACTACAAGAAGAGCCATACACTGAACCACAGCAAGATCATGACCCAGAGGAAGAGACAAACCCACAGGTGAAGCCACCACAACAACCTCAGGAAGAGGCTCCAGTACAGACAATACAACAAGAGCCAGACACAGAACCAGATACACATAATGAACCAGAGTCTCATCCAAAGCAACAGGCAAGCACAGAGCCACAGGCACATTCACCACCACAGGTTCAGGAACAGGCTCCAGGAGAGGCAACACAACAAGAGGAAGAAACACATCAACAGCCTGAAAATGAAGCTTGTTTGGCCAAAGTGCCGTTACTAAGTTCTGAAGCGGAACATATCATTAAGTTTGTTCCTGAGTGTGATGACCGCGAGCAAATGGAACTTCCAAGGATTGACGCTGCAGATGTCAGTGACACTACTCACCGCACACCACCTAAAGAAGCATTCATTTTTGCTGATGAGAACATACAAAAGGACAAGAAGGTAATGATAGAAGAAAGGAGAGACTGTAGTGCCATTGTTACGGAACTTGAACTGCCTCTGAAAGAACACCCAAAAGATACTTTCAAAAAGGACGTAAGAGGAGTGCCAAAGAAGCCAAACAGAAAGCAGACACCAGAAATACACGAGTTTTATCATTCAATTGTGGTAAGGTCAATTAATGATATGAAATGTTATTACGGCAGTATGCTTTTTCGTTACGCGCCCAATACTTTTTCGTTACGCGCCCAATACTTTTTCGTTACGCGCCCAATACTTATTCGTTACGCGCCGAATACTTTTTCGTTACGCGCGCAATACTTATGCGTTAAGCACCGTACACTTATTCGTTACCAAAACGTATAGTTAATGGTAAACCGCAATATTCCATAAAGTTGCAATTAACATGGGCCAATTTCTTTTAATAATTAGGATTTAATGTTCCATTCCTTTTTAAGTAATCAAACGTACCAATTACATTATAAGGTTAATGCAACAACATTAATTATATATATTATTTATTTCAGAGGCCAAAGACGCGCAAGAAGCTGTACTCAACTTCGGATTCCTCTAGTAGTCCTGAAATATGGGACACACAAAGTAGCGTTCGCATCCTTACACCAACGGTCCCTAAGCAAACTGGGAAGAATAAGAAGGAAGTCCACTTTCACAATGAAGAAGAAGAAGAGCCGATGGACACAGTCTCGAAAGAAGATACGGTCTTCATTTCTGCCCAAGATTTGAATCTGGTTCCGAGTGAACGTGCTGATGAGGGACCCACAGATGAGGAAAGTGAAGAAGCCATGGATGACAACACGGCTGGCAAAGGGGCTGCTGAGGAACCCACAGATGAGGAAAGTGAAGAAGCCATGGATGACAACACGGCTGGCAAACGGGCTGCCGAGAACCCCCCTGAGCGCCCCCGCACTCCTCCTCCTGCCCGAGGGGAAAAAGGCTACAAAGAGGCCTTCCCCCGCGCACAGACGTTTGAAGAGGTCAACAAGAGCACGACAGTTGGTATCGTGGACGACCAGGACCAGAACAAAAGTGACGAGGACGACAACTTACTAACCAATACAGATCAGGGACGTCCAAAGCAGCAGGAACACCATCCCGAGCCAACTGGTAGCCCGGATATGTTCCTTACTGGAGATGCAACGGATGAGGAAGATGGGGGAGAGGAAGACGAATACAACCCAGACGAGTGGATGGCTATTGCTGACGAGAGAAGAAGGAGGAAGAAAATTGAAAGGGACCGTAGGATTCTGCAACAAGCTGCAAAACTTAAAGAGAAGCCATACAATCCCGTTATAAGGGAATCAAAACATATCCCACTATCAAACGAAAACAGGGGAGCAATCCTATCTAGTGATTCAAGCAAAGAGGATGACGATTCTAATGAGGAGGAGGAAGCTGTTGCCTCAAAACGCAAGAAGACCAGAAGTTCCAAAAAAACTCCAGTAAAAGATACACCTAAGAAGAAGGGCGGGATGCCAAAGCTTCCAGAAAACTACCTGCTGACTGTCTACGAATTCATGAAGGACTACCCAGCGGAAGAGATAACACATTCAGCAGAAGAACCATACAAACTAAGGGTGGGCGACATAAATCACTTCAAACTGAGGCCGGGTGATCAGTTGCGTGATCGGCATGCTCTAAGGTAATTATTAGTAATTATCGCTTAACGAAAAAATTGTATATAACAAAAAAATCGTTACTCGACACGGACTATTTCGTGTCCCCTTTGACTGAAATATTTATGTATGTTTAACATCATTTCTTACTTGTCATTCACAGATTGTATGACCGCCTAATAAGCGAAACCGGAAAATTCATGTACTTTAAGTACATTGAAGGGGATCCCAAGTCCTTCCGGAGGATCTACAGATGCAAGAAGCAAACGGATGCACTGGCTCATGAGCTGCAAACTTACATCGACAACTTGGACAAGGAAAGCAAAGCTGGTAAACGTAAGCAAGCAAAGAAGCACGCCATGAGGCACGAATGGAGCACAAAGGACCGGGAGGATCAGCCTCTGGTTTTCCACACCATCTCACCGTTCCAAGTTACTGAGCAAAGTGATGAGACCATCTATGACCATAAAGCTCAGCCAGCAGGCAGCATCAGGTGGTGCTACTCGCATGAGCTGCGGTACAGAGTGGATGGTGAAATCCTGTACAAGCACCACGTGTACTGCTTTGGGACAATCAATGGTGAGCAATAATATCTAATAATTGTCATCATTTCCATATATTTCATTCATTGCTACGAATCCATAACTTCCAATTAGTAATGTAGTAAATATTTTTATAGGCGTTTACAAACCATCATAACTTTTCTAGGTCCAGACATTCCTTCTTTTGCAATAAGAGCTAATGGACTGGATGAGATTAGTGACCTTCACTGGCACCGCATAATGGGAATGCAATACTTCACTAAAGAGGCCAAGGAAGAGCTGTTGAAGGTAATAAGATACATTTAGCATTAAACTTATTTCTCAAACATGATATTTTAAATGCATGAAATTTACCATTTTCCAGCAAAAAAGAAAGGGTGTCACAACAGCCCACGCCATCAGAGAAGCCGATAAGAAGTTCTACGAAAGCAAAGGGGTTGCTGCCCCTAAGAAAGTAATGAGGAATTACGTGGACAATGCCCAAAAGCGCGGGGAAGGGCTACCTCAGGACTTTGATGGCATCAGAACGGAGGCAGATTCGCTTGTTCTCCTGGATGCGCGATGCAAAAACTCGGATCCGCAGTACGATTCATACGTGGAAAATGGAAGTTGTAAGACGTACAGCAAGAGGAAGAAAAGGTAATCTATTAAGTAAGAGACAAAGGTCTCGATACTTCATTGACGCCATTAATAAGTAATGTTGAAAATATTAATGTTCAATGGTAATGTTGTATGGTAATGTTAAAGTTAATATTAAATACCATTTTCCAGGATTATAACAGCGCAGTGGACTATCCTATGTCCAAAGGTGAGACTTTCCTATAAATTTTATGAGTCTGTTCAACATTAACAAATATATTATTCCTCAATAGCCGACGCTTAGAATAATGCGAGAATTGCTCGCTAGAGGGAGCCTCACGTGCTATGTGGACAGGAGCTACAACCTCTCTAACCAGTTCTGTACACCAGTAAGTCTATTGTTCTACGTTTATAGTAAGCCTGTAACGAATAACTTTTTCGTTACGCGCCCAATAATTTTTCGTTACGCGCCTTATAATTTTTCGTTACTCGCCGCATTAATTTTTCGTTAAACGCCCAAAACATATTCGTTGAACGCCGAACATGTAACCGTTTATTGTAAGCCTGTAATACAAAATATATTGCAATATAAATAATTAGGAAACATAACAATACTTCGTTAACAGATGAAACATTACTCTTTTAAATTAATGGAATCTAAAATAAATTGTTGTAGTGTCAGATAATTCTAGTCATTGAGTGTATCACATTTGCAGGTAACCTTCAGACATCCCAACATTGTAGACAGCGCGACGAAAGTGCCTAAGATGGTCCTGGGCCCAGTACTACTGCATAACAGCTCAGCTGCGATAATATACGAAAAGCTGTTCGACTTTGTTGACAGGAATGTGGGTTCTCACATGTACATGGTCCATGGAGGAACCACACTGACCCCCGAAGGAGATGAAGACACTATTGAGGGAGCTTGGGAGAAGAATATAAGAGACCGCCGATCTTACTATGACCTAGCCAAGGTAAGTGTTATGTAAGAATATGCAAGGAGTTATTTACTTCAGTGCCTCAACTTAAGTTTTAAGGAATATAAAGTAATTATTATTATAAGTGTACACCAATGTATCAATACATATACATCTCTTACTCTTTTTCATAGTTACAATGTAATGATACTGTACATCAATAACGTGTTAACGTCACTTTCTTTCCAGGTCATCGAGAAGGAGACTGGAGAGGAATTACATGACCGTACCTATTCCCCACCAGCCCAAGAGAAACGGCAAATGCAACAGCAGCAAAGGAAGCAGCAAAAACGAGATAGAACCTTGGCTGATCTCCACGACGACTCTGACATCCCATGCGTTGGCAAGATAAAGCCAAACACACAAGAATATTACATGGAGGATGAGTTGGCCGAGCAAACAATCGAACTGCAGGAAGCAATCATCCGCAGGCAAAGGTTGAGAGGTGACTTAACGGCCGAGGAGGTCGTTGCCAAGCAGGGCTTAACCATATGGGTGTACTCCGATAAAGAGCTTCCTCTCACGGCAGCTATGCTAAAGAAGCTTTCTAACATCGTCAATCTGCAGTGTTGCGTTCATCTGGAAGGGGGTGTGAAGAGGAAGATTGACAAGATGTGGAAGAACCCAGCGGACAT